>JAOEHX010023761.1:0-11963 GCA_025448015.1 Bolborhynchus lineola | reverse complement strand
AATTAGAAGCACTTCTTGTCTCTAAGCTGCCAGAAGTACAGTGTCAGGTGCAATGATGCACTTACTGGAAAAGAAGAGAGAATTGCATGAAAAATACAGATGTTGCACTTGTCTCTGCTGTGATACTTGTGCTCTGGTTGGCATCTTAATATAGGAATTAGATCATGATAGGTGATCCTGTTCTGACCTATTCCTATTAATCCCATATGCCATCTGAAATGACTGGTGCAGTGATCTGATCAGGTATAACATGCAGGTCTGGCAGATACGTAGCTTTTAAATACATTGGCATCTTTTATAAGAGAATGATCTGTTAGAACATCCACCCATCTCTATGGCATTTTGAGGTGTAGTATATTTCCTGATGTTTTCTGTATTCCAGTCTAGATGCCTTTTTTTAGTATTGAGATAGGGAATGTGTTTTTCTATGGCATATAAACTTCGGGTTTGGAGCAGGATACACTGTCTTTCCAGTCAGAGGGATGTATTTAATTTATTTGAATTATATTTGATGTATATTTGACATTTAATATATTTAAACAGGAAAAATACTATTTGACCTGTGTTCATCCATTCATTTGCATTGCAGAGCATAGGATGATGATAAAGCTTTGGAAGAGACAAAAATTACTTGAACTATGGCTTAATGAAAGGGGACAAGCTGTTCCTTTCCCTTGAATCACTGTTTTGTTTCAGGTGGGACTGAATTATTTCACAGCTGCATTATGCTCCAATTCAACAAGATATTCAAACCTGTTTCAAGTTTTAATGTTTTATTATCTATTATTCTGAGTGGATGGCTAAAGCTGAAAGAAATGAGCCTATTCACTTTTAAAGCTTGTCGTGTGCTTAAGTACTTGGCAAGTCAAGTCCATATCTACCACAAATGAGTAGTTCTTACTCTTGTTGCTAAAGGTTTAGTTTCATCTTCTAATAGAAAAACTGGCCTGTTATAGGAAAATGAAAATTACTCCTATTCTCTAAAGGTGTTGTCTGTGTTGTACTTCTCAATATTTTGTCTGTAAAATGAGGTGTTATCTTTACTGTGAAAAATAGAAGGCTTATCTCTTTCAGTGCTTGTACTTTTGATCACAATCTGCAGAAAACAGGAGTTAATCATACTTTATAGTTAATAATTTTTCTCATAATACTTGAGAGAAAGGACTTATTTTCAGATGAACAGGTTGCCCAAAGAGGTGGTAAATGCTCCATCCCTTGCGGTGTTCAAAAGCAAGTTGGACAGAGCCTTGACAACATGGTCTGGTGTGAGGCATCCCTGCCCATGGCAGGGGGTTGGAACTGGATGAGCTTAAGGTCCTTTAGAGTTCAAAGCATTCTGTGATTCTATGTTCATTGTCAAGTGTGTGAGGAAGAAGGAGCACTCAGCTGCTGCAACTGCTCAGTGCAGAGGAGCAGCCGGCTATGGTAGTTGTGGGCAGCATTGCCTTCCTCCAACCAAGAAACACTGAAGTGCTTCAGTGTAAGCAAGGTGGCAAATCCTGCCACCAGTGCCATGATACTGGATTTCTAAGTGGGTGACATTAGGGCTGACCATGTGGGCCAGTATTCGCTTTACCAGAAAAGGGAATGAAATCTCTGTTAGCTCCAGCTGAGAAGCCTGTTAAACAAAAGTTAAGACAGAGTAATACCAACCTTTTGATTAAAGCAGAAGCCTTCCTATAAACTACAGATGGCTCTTGTGCATGGTAGATTTGGAATTAATACTGATAACAGGGAAAAAGAGTAAAAGCATCTCATTAAGAAAATAGATTACATACATGCTTATGTGGTGTAGACAAGATTAAAACTTGAAAATGCTGGGGACTCTTTTTTCTTAACTAAATCTAGATTAAGTCAACCTCCCAGAATAGTTATAGGCCTGTAACTAGCAAAAAAAAAAAAGACGAATCGATTATTGGGTTGAACCGAATGAATGTGCGGAGTCAGTATTTTATAGTAGGTGGTGAAAGTTGAATGCCTGATGCCCAGCGAATCATTTGATTTAAAGGTTTGGGACTGCAATGCTTGACTTCTTATTGAAGAAATATAAAAGAGCAAATTACTATTTGCTGGAAAGTTACAGAAACCTCATCAGAATTGTTTAGTTCCTGCTGCTCCCTGGAGGTTTTCCTCTTCAACTACTGATTGAGCATGTGCTCTCTGAGTTGTGAAGGATTTGCCTTTAATCAAAACTTCCACAGGGCCCTATACAGTTGGTTTGGGGATTTTGTGTGTATAACTTAGAATCTTAAATACGTTTTTGTTTTCACTTAGTCATATAAACTGTGGAAGTAATGGAAATGAAAAGATAAAAAAGAAACAACTTAAGCAGAGATAGTGCTTACATTATAGTAGTGTTCATTAAAATCCCTTATTAATACTAAAAGTCTTGAACTTCAGTAAATTCATCTGAAAGCAGATGGGTTCAGCCTTTTCCCTGACATTAGGACAGATTTCACTGTACTGAACAGTGCAGTTTTAGGCTCTCTATCAAAGAATTTCCTTCCTTCACTTGTACCATCAGCGGTCAGCTCTGTCATACCCTTCTGTCAAGGAATCAGGTCTGTGCCAGTTATAGGGTGTCAAAGATAGTTTTCCACAGTTGCATCCTCCTCCTGTCCATTTGCACCCACAGTCATCTGACACAGCAGTGAAAAAGCTCAATGAACTACACTGGCAGAATGACTAAGCCTTGTAGAAACAGAAATAATCTCTCCAGGGAAGTGATGAACTCACCAGCGCTGGACACTTAAGATTCACCTGGATATTGTGCTGGGATGTATAATCTGTATCATGCTATGCCTAGAAAGGTTGAACCAGATGATCCTTGAGTGTCTTTCCAGCCTTGTATTCTGTGGAAATAGATTGGCTGCCTGAACTAGCTTGTTACTAAGTCAGATGAGTAGTTCCTGGAGGACAGTGCTGGTCTAGATGAGCTTCAGTCTGTTGCAGCTACCATTGTTCCCTTGTCTATGCTGGACTCTTGTTCTTTCTTCTTCTGCACAATGCTTCCCTCTTCAAGTATTCCTATTGAATTCAGTAAAACTAATTGCTGGACTTGCGTTGATCATCACAATCTTCTCCAAAAGGAATCCGGTCCACTAAGGAAAATGAATCATTTGGTATTGCTAGCAAGAGTGATCAATTATGTAATAGAGTAATAGAGCATTAAGCTGCCCAGAAAACAAAAGAAAGCAAAATCTTCTGGCCATTGCTGGCCTGTGACTAGATGTGAGCTCTGATTAGAACAAGTTTCCTTCATTTCATAAATCACAGCTACATGTGTACTGGGAGTTTTGACTCGGATCCAAGAAAAAAAATGAATTTTGTGTGTGTGAATATATTTGCATATTTAATGTCCTCAGAAAAATAGAATTAAGGATGAAATCTCAAGAGAGGTTTTCCGCAGTTCGCTCTGATTAGTGATTACATGCTGTAGTCTTCTACCCTTTGTTTGACACCTGACTTGATATTTCATTTATTTGTTAGTCTTGCTGAGTTCAGTCAGTGTTTTACCATAGAGCACTCTGTAGTGTTCATGATCAAGAGCTAGTCACCAAACTTGCATTAGTCATAGTTTACCTTTGAAAACCAAAGGATCAACATTGATGCAAATTTGACTGCAAATAGAAACTAGTATTATTGGCATGACGGTGTTGGTGCTGCTGTTCTCTATGGTGAGAGGTTTTCTCTTTGTGTTAAGTTAAACAGTACCAATAAAAGATTGTTCCAGCAAGCCAAGGAAAGCAACTCCACTGTTGAATTCTCAGGTGCAGGATCTTGGCATATAAATCAAACCTTGAATAATTGTAGTGCCAACTTATTGGTCAAAATCTTAGCCTCGATGTTGAATTTAATTACACAGCAGATAAAGAGCATGAAGTACTTTCATGTTATTTAAGAAATCGTGGTCATGACTACTAAGTAGCTTGTATCATCCCCCGAACTTGGTACAGGGCTAATTGTTTATCACTCACAAAGTCCCTCGTTTTCCCACTTACAGTCAGTGGTGCTGTAAGACCCCAAGAGAAGTCACAATAGCACCCTCAACAGAGGAAGATGATAATTATCAAAAATAGGAGGAACTCAGAATCAAGCCGAAAGTGCTGTGAAGGTGGGTATTTTTCCTCTTCTAAGAGAAGGAAAACTTCTTAGTGAAAATGATTTCATTATCTCAGATCCTTCCCTGGTTTTGATGTACTTTTATCAATTGATTTGCTCCAAAATAAAATGCCTGAAATTAATTACTGTAATGCAAAAGAAAATTTGCTCTGTTCTTTCCCCGTCTGCGTTATATGTACTGATGCCATGGTTTTGGTTTCTTTGGGGAACTGTATTTGCAGAAAGCGGGGAGTTGCTTTGGAAATCAAATGTTCCACTGCCTTTGAACCCTGGAGAGGAGGGGTGGGTTGGTTGGTTGTTCTTTCTTAAAACGCATTTGTCAGGACAGAGCAGCTCTAGAGGCTTTAAGTAAAGCACTGATTGCCCTGTCAGTCAGGGTGCTGAGGAACTGGGGCTTCACAGATTGATGCTTGACAGAATAATTAGAAAACTGTCACTTGAAGTAACCACTCTGGTGTTCCCTAAAGAAGTGTGCCCATGCCAAATCTGTGCTGTCCAAATCTAGAGGTTAAATGTTCACTAAGACAAAACATAGCGTGTCACTAGAGAAAATTACTTCCAACATGCTGTGGGAGTGATGCTCCTCAAGCCCCTAAACAGTGCCTATACAGTTTATTGAGCTTACCTGCTTTGATCTTGCTCATGTATTCAAGAGCTTTTCAGCCCTGAACTCTAGCTTTTAACTTAGCAATGCACTGAGGCATTATCTAACAGTTTAGATAACAGAGGGTCTTGAAGGGCTTGAGACAAAACCACTTAAAGCTGTAACAGTGTGTTCCAATTCTGGAAAGGTTTTACAGCAGTTCTCCAAGTGTTTCCGAGTACCTTTCACTAAAGTAAAAGGAAGCAGCTAATATCACATGCTGCTTTCTTAATCTTTAGCCCATAAGGAAGCCTGGATGTATTTTTCTGGTTTGGGTTGGTTTACAGGCTGCTCTGAGGTGTGTAGGAAACGGGCTGTGACATTTGGCTTTCACTGATGTTAGTGCTGTGCTTTCTGCATGGGGGCTGGCCTATTAAAAGAAATTAGATTTGTTGTGGGAAAGGTTGTTCTGTCTTTGTTGTAGTCAGTTCTGGAATCTCAAGCTGGAAAGATCCAAGGAAGGTCTCTGCAGGGAGGAGTTTTTATGGTGGAAAGCTGTGTTCATTCCAGGCAGTGAAGCTGCTGGTCCCAGCACTGCTCTTACAGAGTTAGAAAACTCTGATCTCAAAGCAGTTTCTGCAGCTTGTACTTGTTGCTTCATAGTAGTGAGCCAGGAATTGAGAAGTGATCAAGTACAGCATTTGTTTTCAGCCAAACAGTTCAGCGTGAGGATCTGTGGTACATTTGCTGTGTGGGACAGTTCTCTGGAATGAACATAATGAGTTTATCTTGCAGAATTGCACTGTCATTGTGCTGAGTTTTGTCTGATTTACAGCTTGGAGCTTATTTTAAGCTGTAATGGGCTTTTTCAGAATTAGTCTTTTACCTGAACTGTTTACGGATTTTCTTTAGTAGTAAACACAAAGGTTATATTGAGAATTTGAATTTGAGGCATGCGGTTTCCTATTGATTTGGAATATTATAGGAACATGTGCTTTATTTTGTCACTCTGACACTTAGGAGCATGTCATATATGAGAGGGGTTTCCTGATTGCTCATTATATGTAGGGCTGAATCTTGAATCAGGTGATTCTCTTGACAAAGGAAAAACTGCTTGAATCAGTTAGAATGCATGAGTTATGAAAGCAGGTTGCATTTCTCAGTGCTTGCTCTGGAGCTGCTGAGACTGTATTTGCAATGGGTATGTCAGAAGTGGAAGTGTCTTTTCTTCGAACATTATAGATACTGAAGGTCAGTGCTTCTATGGATTTAACTGAGAATAATTTTTGGATTTCTTTTTTCAGAGTTACAGATGAAATTTCAAAACTGTCATAGGGAAGGATTTATTTCCATGAGCAGTCAAGGTCTGATTCTCCTCTCAGTGAGATATTTCTTTTAGTTACACATCCGCTGGTTCTGGAGCGTTAGTGCTGGTTTGCTTTAGCAAAAATCATATTGGATCCTTAATACATCTTCAGTTCTTCCTTGTGTTGAATGAACTAAACTCTTTTTTCCCAGGTAATGCGTGTGTGCAGTAATGTACGTGCACATATACATCTTAAACATTAAGGTGTTCACATAACCGTGTGCCCTTTGAAGCCAGTATTGCTTACTGGCATTGTGACAGTTTGGGAATGTGAGGTTTCTTTCCATAAACCAGAAATTCCTCTTTGTTTTTCCAAATAGCTTCTGTGACTGCAATTTTATAGCACTTCTACAGCTTCAGTTTTCCAGAAGGAAACAGACTGTGGCAGGGACAGTAAAGGATGGACACCAGGAAGTTACTAGAAGTGTGTTGGTGGAAGATGGGGCTCCAGCTGACTTTCTGAAAAAACAGGGTTCCTGTGGTCACAGCAGTTCTTCTTGGGAAATTTTAGGAGAAGGACAAGAGAAGGTGTCTCATAACTTTAAAGAACAACTGGGGTGGTTTCTCTCAGATCAGAAGAAACGTCAGGAATAGATGAGACAGGAGTTGTCTAGGTCTTGAGACTTGGGATCAAAGGCAGATAGCTTGTTGAATGCAGGATTCCTCTCTTGTATAATGTAGGGTGCTAAGACAGGATCCTTCCAACTGGAGTTGGAAATTTTTGAGATACTGCTCTCCCTCAGCAAGTGACTGCCTGCAGAGTGAAGAGTAAAGGTGTCTCCATAGGTTGTATACAGTGCAGGGGAGCACTGACTGTCCACTGGGTGAAGGTAGTTGTTGCAGCTACAGATATAACACTGTTGTAGTACAGTTCGGGGGTTTCTCTTTTGGTTTTTACCCAAGCCTTCCTCCATTCAGATTTCAGAATGGTAAACCTAACTTTTCACTGGCACAACTTTTTGTATGCTGTGTCAGTGACAGAACTGTTTCTATAGAAACTGATTTCCTCAAAAGACCAACATCAAAAAGCTGAAGCCAAATAAATGGCATGAAATAAAATGTGATGGTGCAGATGCTATATCTTTATTATTATTGTCACTCATGGGGGGAAAGCCACATAGGACATTCATATCTCTGGCAGCCGTAAGAGATGTTGTCATTCCAAACTCACAGTAGTGAAACCTTTAGCGGTTCACACACCATCTCCTGTTAATTTGTATTCTCTTTTTTATCTCACGTACCAGTTCTCCATGCGTGCTCCATACAAGTTTTTATCATAACTTTTCCAGGTAAACTTCCCTTGCTGCTGTTCTCCAGCCCAGAGTTTGTTAAGCTCGATCGTACTTTTCCTACCCTGAGGAGTGGTAAAAGCGTTCACTCTTTTTTTTCCCCTTGTTAATATTTTTTTAAAGGAGGTGGTGAATTTTGATTGCATTTTATAAATATGTGAATAGGGAAAACTTTTATTTCCTACCCTTTGAAATCATCCCTATGTAAGTTTTGATAAATTTGGCCTGGCATAAATGCCTTCATTTTCTCCCTCCGTTAAACTTTCTGTGTCTGAATAAATCAAAGAGTGCATAAAAAATAACGGAGGTAGGGGGTGAAAGGGTTATAGAGAAGTGTTAAAAAAATTACACTCCCTGGGAAGAGGGACATGCTGGGCATTTTGAAGTGTATAAAAGGTGTAAACATGAGAGAGGGAGTAGAGTTATTTAATCTTAGTAAAATTGGAGCTAAACATTTTGAAAAGCAAAGAGCAGTGAATATCATAAGAAGACTTCCAAACCGCAAGAGCTATAATGTAAGACTTTGATCCTGAAATTAGCTTGGTATGTGCCCTTCCTAATGCAGACGAGGAGGCTGCTGAGTAGGTTCTTCATTTACCCAGTTTGCATTTCTGTTTGCAAAATCCTGCCAAAAATGTGCTTCATATAAAAAAAAAAAAAAAAAGAAAAAAAGAAAAAAAAAAGGAAGCCATCTCTTTGGAAAACTCTAAAAGGAAGAAGGCTAAGAAAGGGAAAACACTGCCTGGCCTGTCAGGAGAGCAGCTGAGCTCCTCATAGGTTTTTCTTTGTTTGCTAATTAGTGGTCCTGTTGCATGCACAGAAGATGGCAGGTGGTAAATGCTGTTTTTAGGGGCTGTGGCATAATTCCAGATTTGTATCTAGTAACAGGGTCTGACTTTAAATATTTTCTCTCAGAAAGTTCAGACTTCTACAGGAATTGCCTCTACAGTTCCTTCCTCTGCATCTTCATCCTTTCCCACTATGGAAACCTGTATTTCTACCATCTCATTTCTCCTTTACTGAGTCTGCTTTCAGCCCTGCACCCTGGTTTGCACTGGCACTTCCAAATACAGAGCTCTGTCCCCCCCCCAACTAGGAAAGGGTGATGGAGTACACCTCCACAGTTCCACACCTTGCTGGTGGAGGAAACAAGTATTACTCTGAAAGATTAGTGAGGAAACAAGGCACAGTGTCATTTAATGCTGGGTTGTGTCTGGGTGGGTGTTACCTGCTGTTCCAGATCTGGGTTGTGGATCTTCAGTTCTTTTGTCTTCAAAGTTATTAAGCCCTTATTGGAATTGAGAACCTAATTTATTTGACACTTGGGAGAAAAGTCATTGTCAAAGGCTGAAGGGACACAAGGTCAGGGTCCCTTAAAGGCTTAGACTTACCTGTGTTGTTTTCCTTTGACTCATTTTGGACATTACGTTGTATAGAGCTTACATTTTGGAGTTAATATCTTTGTAGCTTTTATTGCAGAAAGGAAGAGATAAGGTTTTATCTATGTATATTAATTTTCTATAATTTTTTTCCTAGTGAACACATACCACATTTCTGCCTTACCTTAAAAACAAGCTTTTTCAGTACTGGAGTAAATTCTCTAATTGAATATATCCAGTTGGCATTCTCATAGCTTGTCAATTTGTACATGTTTGACAGCTAGCCTTGTTGCCTTCACAACTAGTGCTGGTTGAGTGCCAATATAAATGAGTATGATAATAGTCTGATATTATGTCTAGTTTTTCTAAATGTACTGTCAACATTTTTTCTGAATCTGTTGGTGATGCTTTCCTCAAAGAAAATGATTGAGAACTAATGAAATCCTGCTTTGTTTGTCGTATCTGCAACAGTGAATCCTACAAAGAATTTTTCTTTCTCTTTTGAATGTCAGCTAATTCAGTTTGTGAATGCTTTGTAAAGCAGGTCTTATTAGCTGGAGTATGACAATAAGAAAAGAATGTAAAACTTGATGTGCATTGAAAAAAATAAGAGAAAGGGAAAGAAAAAGGCAAAAAAAGGCTGCCCTTTAAGTGATTGATAGGCTGCCTTGATCAAGTACAGTCTAAATTAGACACATTGACCTTCTGAGTGGATAAAGATTAAATTTGATTGATGATGTCACTATTTGAATAAAGACTTTATTTTCTGCCTTTTTTGCTGGTTTATTCTTCTGTCATCCAGAGACAATGAAGCAAGTACTTTATTATGTATCATGACTGTCCAGAAGACTCATAAATAGTTTGGAGGATAGGTAATTTTACATGCTGTATCACTTTGGTGTTGAAAATCATGCCCAGATGAATATTGAGCTTAACAGGCCCTTGGAAGAGACTTGTTGTAATTGCTTATGTTGGAGTACAGCATAGGAACTTGGGCTGAAATCAGGGTCTCTTAGTCAGCATCCTGCAGTAGAGCAGTTACTTTCCTTGAGCAGTTTAATCTAAACAGATAATGCAGAGAAAGGAAAAGGTCTCTGGAGATGACAATACTTCCCCGAGGTTACCCAACAGTCAGTGGCAGAACCTGTGTTAGAAACCAGGTTGTGTGGCTTTGAGATGTGCGATGCCTGATCCTCTGATGTGGTCTCCTGCTGCAGATGTCACTGGTGCCGAGTTGAGTGCAAAGTGCATGTGAATGAATTTATATGGGTATCAAAGATCAATGGCATACTCAGCAGAAGTGTGGAGTGTTAGTAGTTCCTCTGTGTTGTTTTTCCTGCAGCAGAAACAAATAAAACTGTTCTCATTAAGGCTATTTTTCCTGCTGACATGCTGGCTGAAGAAGGTTTGATATCAGCATTTTGTCAGGAAATTTACTGAATTGACAAGAAAGGAAATGTTATTTGTTAGTGTGCAAACCAAATAAATGCAAATAAGCACAAATAAATGCTGTTTTGTAAAGCTGATGAGAATCCCTATAAAATGAAGTCGCTTTCATCTCATCTGTCTGCTTTGTTGAAATAGTGGCCTATGAAGTGAAAAACGATGCTTTTTGAGATTTAATGCCCTGAAAATTTACAGGCTTGATGCTTAAGCAGTAGTAAGTGAAGCATTAAGGTATTTCTTGGGGATTAATGGCTGGCTGGGAGGAGTGGATGGCTTGAAGAATATCTGAGGACCATTAACCTCCACTGGTCATTAATCTTTGAAGGCTGCCTTGAATACTGAGGTCATTATTGCTATTACAAAATAAATATTTGAGGAGGGGGAGAGATGAGAGATCGTACCGACTTATAAATGGACAGTTTGAATGGTCTAATGGCTACCCTTTCTATTGTATGTCCTGCTGAGGTGAACAGTCACTAATATTATTAATCTCCAGCATTAATAATAGTTTTAAATTTCCACTGCTCTGGTTGCTTTTATTTTATTCACTAATTCAGGCTGTGAAGTCCATTAACATCAGGATAAATAGAGTTTTAGAAATGTGAATGTAAGGTACAGCTGCGTGGTTAGAGAGCAGGCCATGTAATGGTGCTTCTAACATTGTTTTCATGTTTAAATGAGACATTGCAGCTGCCATTAAGCATCCTTTGTTCTGCAGCTCCATTCCCTGTTAGGCATGTGGTAATTACATGCTTTTGTCTTATTTCCCTGTCAAGGGATATACCTTTCCTTGTCTTCGGTGTTCAGCGGTAGCTTTCTCTGCAGTTCTTTGCAGAATAGCATGGTGTAACATCTTATTTTCTGCTAGTCAGGTTTGCTTTGTGTATGAAAAGCTATAGAAGTGGTCTTCTGTGTGTCTCTAACACAAGTGAAAATCAAGCTGGTAGTACTGCTGCTGTTTTCCATTTCTGGCCTTCAGCTGTGAGAGAGAGCAGAGTTCCCTGGAACAGCAGATGCTCAGTGTTGACTGGAAATAGGTGTTCCCAGCAACCTCCAAACCACACTGCTTTTATGTGCTTTTTGTACAAAGTTTATCACATATGGGGTACTTTGCATCTTTACCACACCTTCTGCTATTCAATGGGTAATGTCCGGTGAAAATCCTCTCATCTTCATCTTTGTTGCAGTTACAACACCTGGGGTTACAAAAGTAAGTACATTCCTAGAAAAAAATATTTGGTTTTATTTGTTCATTTTTTTCTCCATTCAGTTTTCTCTAATGCTTAATTTATTTTCTAGGTTATTTTCTAGGTTGAACTGCTCTGCTCTCCTCTCCTGCCATCACAATGAGCTGTCAAGGGAGCAGCGGATGGATACACTGATTATCAGTCATCTGGGTTTTGTGTTTATAGGTTGTTGCTGTATTTAGTGTTCATTAGGATGACGCTATGTCACTCTCTTACTCTCAGTACCCTAAATTACTCTTGACTTACTAACTACTACATTTTGCAAAAATGGTCACTAGAAATGTGCTCCTTTATATTAGGTGCCACCTATGGGACAATGTCTGCAGCTTTGTAGGGCTACTGAAGGCCAGCAGAAGCATTGGAAAGGATGTTGTCCTGGGTTCAGCAGTAGCAGTCATTTTTCTCCTTCTCAGTAGCTGGTGCAGCGCTGTGTTTTTGACTTTCAACCTGGGATCAGCACTGATAACACCGATGGTTTCAGTTGCTGCTCAGTAATGTTTACTCTGACCAAGGACTTTCTCAGTCTCATGC
>JAOEHX010023754.1:0-25923 GCA_025448015.1 Bolborhynchus lineola | reverse complement strand
GGGTGATGCTGGGCGTGCGGCGCTGCTCCCGCCGCCGGTCCCGGTCCCGCTGCCGGCCGGGCGTCTCCTTCACCTGACCCGGCAGCCCCCCAGCGCAGCCCGCGCCCGCCGCGTTAATAATGCACTAGAATGTCAGCGCTGAAAAAGGTACCGAGCGGCAGAGGGCCATGAGGGCAGAAGGGAGGGGGCCGCCGTCGGGGCTTGCCGCTCGCGGGATGCCCCCCTCCACCTCCCCAACTCAGGAACGGGGCTGCCGGTGCCGCTGGGACCGCTGCCGTCGGGGACCGGTGCCCCGGCAGCGCGAGGACGGCGCGCCGACTGCGCCGTCGGTTGTGGTGTCCTCCCTCAGCCCCGGGGCGTCCCGGCTCCTCGCCGGCCGTGGCGGGGTCTCCCCTCAGCACAGCCTGGGCGGGACCGTCTCTCGGCGGGGTGCTCTGCTCCGAGCCGGCCTCGGCGTGGGGAGTGGGGGAATGGGGATGGACGGACGGACAGACCGATCTTCGGTGCGGCCAGTTTGGCCAGAGGGAGCGGCGGGGCCAGGGGTGCTGCTCGCGGAGCCGGAATTCCAGTGGCAGTTCAGATTTGCGGAGCGAATAATTCTCGGGACTGCCCCGCGAGGAGGGGCTGGGGGAACCGGGGTTGCGGCCGAGCCGACCCCTGCACTTATAATCGCTTTTCCCCTTTCCCTTCCGGCAGCCGCGCCGTGCTGCGGAGGACACGGGCACGTCGAAGGGACCGCGCTGCCCACCTCGAAGGGCGGGAGGCGAGCGGACCCCGCGCTGGCTCCACTCATCTTCCATGCAGCGGGCGCGCAGGGCTCGGCTCGGCGCGGCTGGGGAAGTCCGCGAGCGCGAAGGCTGGCTCAGGGCCGGCGCTGCGCGCTGTCGCCGGGCTGTCGCGGGTGGGTTTCCCCGTGGGGAGAGCTGTGTCAGCAGCAGGCTTGGTCGAGTCCCCCCCAGCCCATTGAACTACCGTCTGCCGGAGAAATAAATCAATTAACCAGCATCACCGTAAGAGCGCGGCGCGGTTCGGCTCGCCTCGCCTCCCAGCGCCGAGCCGTGTACCGCCCGGTGGCCGCCGCCACCTCTGGGTGGTGTGAGGGTGACGGCTCCCCCCCGGCCGTGTGCAGTACAGGTCGGAGAGCGGGGGGAGTCCGGCAGGCAGCGGGGAATGCGGAACGACCTTTCTCCTACGTCCCCACTTTTCTGCCGCCTTCGTAACCTAATTCTGGCGCTGTCGGTGCCCCAGTTCCGATAGCGGTGCCGGTGCGGTGGAGCGACGCGTTAACGGTAACGCATCTGCAACTGCCTCGGCCCCAACTTCTCTGAAACTTCCAAGGGTTTCTAATCTGCAGCAGTTTGCTTCCGAATGTGTTTCGTTACAGCACAGACTCACACCGGCTTAATGTGCCTTGGGAGCAGGTGGTATTTGAATCCCTTCCAAATTAAAGCACTTCAGTACGAGATCAAGTGCTCCAATCACTCCAGGTGGTGTGAGCTCAGGAACAAGGCTGAGAAACTCAAGCGCCCTTCTCGTTACTGGAGGGTTTTGTCTGTGTTACTGCGCTTCGAAGTAGCATCACGAGCCGAGCACTAGCAAAATTTGAAACACTGTGTATCTGTAGTCATTTAGGTGGTGGGTGGCTGCAAGCAGGTGTCCTGCTGGGGGAGGAGGGGTCACCTCAGTGAGACCAAGAGCAGATCTGATTGCATATGACTGAGGAATCTCGTGTGGAGTCTTAATAGCTGAATGCTTTGGACTGTAGGTTGTGGTATGTCAGGGGAACATACTGGTGGTACTGGGCTTGTTTTTGAAAAGCAACTCCAGGGTAGAGCAGGGGATGATGTTATTTCGTAATGCAAATGTAGTAGAGGCATCAGCCTTTCACATCTGTGATTAGCTTCGTTTCCGCCTTTGCATTTTATCTGGGAAACAGGTAAAATAGGAAGAGTAGTGGTTTTATAGTTCTGTGCTTTCAGCAATAAAGCAATTATACTTCTAAGTAATCACCAGATGGTTTGAGCAAAGCACTTTCTTTAAGAATTAGAAGTTTAAATTTTACTGTGTGTGGCTATTTGTACAGTGCTAACCAGATTTTATCATTTATATTTGAAAGGCTGTGTCCCCACCCGATCATTTTGCGTGCCTTTCAAGATGTCTGGTATGTGGTTAAAATGGACTCAGATGATGATTAATGTTTTCATGAATTACAGTGTTATGCAGTGGAGATTTAATTCCAAATGCTGTAGTCAGACCCTGTGTGATCTGAAATAATATTCCTAAGTTAAATGCATTTATTATGCCATTGTGCAGTTACACACAAAGTAAAAACTAAGACCTTCAAATAAATTTGTAGATTCTATTATAGATTAATTTAGCTTTTCATTTTAGTACTATAAAGTGCTATTTGCATTTAGTTGCACATATACCTAGTTTGCTCTGGAGTGCTGTAGGATGTACCTCGTTGTTAACTTTTTAGAATTTCTAGTCCCTCTGAAATGAGTTTAAATTTCTGATACAAGTTGAAGTTACTTCTGGAGTGAAGTCACAAATACTTCAAGCAAGCATTTAACAACCAGCAAGCACAGACTGCTTTTGAAAGAGGTATTGAGGAGAATGTTTTGTCAATGTAATACATAAAGGCACACAGTTGAATCCAAGTTTTGCTGGGTTACTTGTAATATTCCTAATGACTTCAGGGAACTGGGATTTCACATTTGTGTAAGGCAAAATACAACCAATAGCAATGGTGATATTGCTGGCTATGCCAAGCTGTTACAAGAAAAAGTTACAAATCAAGACAAAAATGTTAAGAAGGTACATTATGGCTAGCTAAAAATTATGTTCTGATAAATTCCAGTATATGGAACAAGTTACATTAAAATATGAGTTGGTAGATGTGATAGGAGAAATGTATCCCCGAATAGGACATTCATACCTGATGCTGAGGAAAGCTTAGAAACTCAGGTTCCACTGTGCCTGAACACAGGATAGCATCCCGCTCAGAGGGTAGCCTCTGCAGAGTTTCTTGAAAATCACCTGTCCTGACCAAGGTACCATGTCACAACAGGTTTTTTCTGACAGCAGATGTTCTAATAGGAAATACTTGTAGTGCAGTGTGAATGACTAAATTTCAGCTTGATTGAGAGCTTTGGCTAAATTACGGACATTAATTATTGGGATAGTTTTTCATGCCTTAACATAGGCAGTAAAATGTTATTTTACACCTGCCTTTGGCAGGAACTTTTTTTCCCATTTGCAGTTACACGTAGAGTATAAGCATTTTCCTTGTATAGCTATGATAATCCTATGAGTAGTTTTGGTAATAAACCGAACATTAAAATAACCCCCTGTTTTTTTCTGAGGTGTACTGCTGGGATGTATCAAATTTTTCTAACTGCGTCAGTCAAACAAAATCAGCTGCTTCAGTTGTACTCCATGAACAAGACAAATCTTGTTTGCTGCTTTGGTTCATCACTGCAGTGAATTTATTTATTTAACCATACATAAAGAACGAGATGAGCACTAATGCAGAAAGTTAAGTGTTAGCTCATCCATTATGACTGTATTGAAGAGAGAGTTTCAGTTCATACATAGAAATGTATTATATGGTCCAGAATATCCCAACTGAATTGAAAATATTCTGCTTTCTAAATGGGTAGTTTTTGTTTGAATAACTGCAGGGGGAAAGAAAAATGTAGTTCAGTTTGCCTTGCAAAAATTCATAGTCATCCACGAACCATATGGCTTTCCTAACTCTAGTAGAGAAATATCTCTCTGCATAGCAGATACAGTATGTCAACAGCTATGATCAAATATAAGTAGAAGTGGGCACGGATGAATCAGAATCTCTTTTAAAGTAGAGACCTGTTGAAGGCCACAACTTCTCATATTTCAGTCCATATATATCTCCATTATAGAATTATATTTCTCGAAACAGATTATCGTTCATCACAGCTACTTCCTATGGTAGGGGCCAAAATGATTCATTAAAGTAAAGTAAGTACTCTCCCCATGGTATTTATTTAGGAAATGTCAAGTAGCAGTTTATTCATTTAGTGCACTCTCAGTTGTGTTGAGAGGATGGAAATCACAGCACTTAGATTTCTCAGTGTTTCTATGCATGCATAGTTATTTGGTCTCACTTGGCTTTTATGTTTCTCACTGTACTTTTAAAATACTTCTTTTGTGCATAAAATATGCTTATCTTCAAAGCATTTTTATTCTGTGTTTCTCTGTCCTTGCCAGTTTGGAAAATGAACAACAAATAGCTTCCAGTATGGCATCAGTCTTTAGCCCTCTACTTTTTTTTTTTCGTTTTATAACCATATAGTCTTATGATCTAGAAATACTTTCTTTCCACTTTTGGTAGTCAATGTACTATACACCTGCAATTAGCAGAGATGTGTAAGGTATACCACAGATAAAGGCTTTTATCTCAAAGAAGAATTAGTGTCTGTTATATTTGGTAGATGCTGCTACCACTGTGTGTAGATAAAGTAGATAAATTGACAGTAGTGAAACATGTCAAAAATATGATCAAATACATACATAAATGTAACAGGGCAAAAATCAGACATTTAGAGATTCAGGCTGTCCATATGCACAAGTAATGGAATTCTGGAATCCTAGAATGGTTTTGTTTGGAAGTGACCTTAAAGACAATCTAGTTCCAGCCTCTGTTTTGGACAGGGACACCTTCCTCTACACCAGATTTCTCAGGGCACCATCTAACCTGGACTTGAACACTTCCAGGATGGGGCATGAAAGAGAAATATACACCAGAGCTTTCTATCTATGGTTCTCTATCTTAGGTCCTTCATAGCTATTCCTTCTCCACCCAGAATCCTTCCACCACTCTCAGTTTTGTAGCTTCCATCTAAAATACTCTCTTGAAAAAGTAAATTAGTTATGTCAGGGGAAAGAGCATCTTAGGGTTGTCTGATTGACCTGAGCTCAGTTTGAACAGAAAAAGTTGTCACAAGCTGAAGTTTGTTCTAGCAGATATAAAGGTTAAGTCATGATAATGAAGATGAAAACAGTTGGAAAAGCGTAAAACTAAGAATCACAAATTCAGGGAGAAATTGGACACCAGTGTCTTGTGGAGTAGTTGTTTGAGGTGTCTCTGATACATATTTTGTCTTGGAAGCTGAGATGCTGCTTGAGTGGTATTCAGTCTCTGGAGTGCTGCCTTTCAGAGGGGTCAACTCTCCTGCATTGCACTGGAGAGTAGCAGGTCAGTACTGAGAATAACAATTAAAACCATTTATTTGTACCATGTCTTTTTTATTTATCTTCTTTAATTTAGGTGATACTGTATTTTCAATAATCCCTAAAGGGTGGGAAAGAATGCAATTAATTGTTTAAGCTTGCCCAGAATCTCATTGCCCTTATCATGCCAGGGTGTTTTAGTGTGTTAATTTCCTACATGAGATTTAGTTTTGTGTGTTGGAGGTCACCTGAATTAGTTTCCTGTGATTGTTTACTTCTTGACAGTATGACCTGCATTGTAAAACTTCTTAATGCCTTAATAACATTATGCAAATGACATATAATATCAGCAGAGTCTCCAGCAATCCTCAAAGTTTAGCAACTGGATATTCTGGTGACTGTTCATAGAAATCATATATGGTATTATTAATGCTGCACATAATCAATTTGGCCCTTCAGGAAACTTTGTCCAAAAAATTTCACTCTTGCAAGGTCATTTTTAGAGCTTCTGCAGCTGCAGGGATACAGAAGTATCTTACTGTATGATTGTGCGTTTTACTGGCAGCGAGGAGTAGAAAGAACTTCCCATCTTTCACGCCTGCGTTCTCGTTTCACAAGTAGCCTGTAAAAATAACACTGAACAAATAGCTTCAATCGCCACAAGTAGGAGGCTATTTTTGACTCTCTTTTCCCCTCCTGAATGGCAGACAGCAGAGAGAGAATCTCAAGTAGTTACTACTCCTTTTATTTCTTACAGAGCAATATAAAACTAAGGGGTGGGGGGAGGAAGACAAAAATCCCAGAGGATCTTCCACTTTCACATTCTTATTGATTTATGGCTTAGTAAGTCATTTGGATGTAAAGCTACAGAACATGAACACTCTTCCTCTATTGAATTTGTGTAAACAGAGGCCAAGTAAGATAAAAGACAGACCCTTTTGCTTCATTCATGAAGAGTGAACGACTTTCCAAAGGGCATCAGTATAAGGCCACCTTTATTCTCTGTGTAATAGCAGATTTCACTTGAAATGAACAAATATATTCTTTAGTTTTAGGGATTGATAACAATTATCTTCCCTGATGAGCAGAAAGGAGGACAAAGCTTCCTTCTTTTGATTTACTTTCCTTGATCTTGCAGCCTTTCAGATCCTGCCTAGTTGAAGTTACAGGAAGAATCTGGGCCCTTTTTTATACTAGAAAAGGAAATGAAAAAGCACAATCAAGTTTCTTGAAAAGGCTATGCATCTGTCTGAATCTTTGATCACGCCCTTAACCGAGTTTCCTCATGATAACACAATATAGAGGAAATAATATGTAGACTTCAGAATGCTTTTTTTTTTTTTTTTTTTTTAATTGGGAAATGAAGACATCACATAGGAAGATATTGCGTATGAGTAAGAAGTGTTAATATCCTCTAGCTGGGAAGCCTTTGGGCTCCCATTGTAAGAGTGACACAAGCTTCACCTTCCCTCTGAAGGAGTATTCAAGCCCCTCTGACGTTTTTAGCCCTTGCTAGCTGCAGGATGTGAAACTGATCTTCTCTTTGATGGTGACTTGTGGCTTTGTTATCCAGCATCTGGCCTTTTTTTTTTGTCTATTTTGGGGTTGTCTTTGCCATAATGTTGTACTTAAAGGTAAGACATTTTAAAAATACAATTGTTAAGTGTTCTTGCTATTCATTGTATGCAATGTAACTTGATTTTTATTTCAGTCTGATATTTTGGTATCACTTACTTGATGGTCTGTTTACAAATCGTGTTATTTAGGAATAGCTACTCTAGTTTGTAGTCATGCCACAAATATACAGATTTAGTTTTCAGAGCTAGATAAGTTACTGGGTTTAAAAGAGTCACTGATATTTAAGAGATTCTTTTTAAAATAACTAATAAGCGTTTCCTTAGTAGCTTAACAGAATTTTAAATTTACTCTTCCTTTCTGGAATTCAAATGGATAAACAGGACTCCTGTTTTTATCTTGAAAGTTTTAGTATGTTGAGAAATCAAAATGTTACATATAGACCTGGCATGACTCCTTTACAGCATACAGTTTATTTAAACGGCAGTATACTAAGATTTGTAGATCAGAATGTTTTTGTCACAAATATCTGCATTATATACAGAAAAAGCAGCAGTACATCTGAAAATGCAGGGTTACATTTGCTGCCAGCCCTTGGATTGCATTGGATTCTATAGCATCTCCCATCTCCATTCACGTCAGCTTTTATTCATTATGCAAGAGGTGAGTAAAAGTGAATTATTTTGATGAAGCTGAAGAAGGATGCAATTAGTTATGACATCCTATAGTTTTATAATAATATATATGGTAAGTACTTTGATAGCAGTTTTCTGAAACGGTAATTTAGAATTTACTACTCCAAAATCTTCTAGAAGAGAAAACTTGTCTCTGCTATTTTTCAGTCTTATTCCTCCTTTCATAAAGTTATTCTTTATATTCTTATAAGATATTCTTATATTGTCTTGACCTTTCTTAGGAAAGCTTGAGCTATCTACACTTCAAGATTTCAGCTGCGTTGAGATGTAGAACGTTCTGTATTACTTTTAGGAATTCAGTGGTACATGCATTGACCTTTGAAAATAATGAAATGGATGACTGAAGTATTACAATATTTCTAAATAGTTAAATTCAATAGTTTGAAGGTCTGATATCTTTCTTTTCAAATTAGAAGTGATAGATTAATTTTGGGCACTTCACAAAGTTTTTCTCTTTTTCCTCCTTAAACACATTTCTCTACAGCTAAAATAAATTGTTAAGGGTTAGATAAATCAGTGGAAATGTTCTTATATGCACCAATAAAAGATCTCCTATAGTAGCGTCCATTCATTCTTGAGATTGTTTATAGTGCAGTCATTGTTCTTTTATATTGTTTGGGTTTGAGTTTTCTTTCTGAAATAGATTTCATTCTTTTTCTTAATATTGTATTTCAAAATAGCATTTTCATTTTTTAGTGCTTTTGGAGATTGTACAATCCTTATTAAATGTCTCATCTGATACCTTAATATTTTTAATATGCAGTGTGCTTTTGATTTAGAGCAAGGTAAAAGTCAGTCTCAAATGCTCTTTGTTGCAGATAAATTATGAAACACACTTCCTTTGCTAACCCGTGTCAGGCCTCTGTTCAATTGCTTGTGAATTTAAATTTCCTCTTACTTTCCAAAACTGTCTGGAATTGCTGTCCTAAAAATGATGCAGAAAAAGCAAAATACAAAGCAGAGAAGTGCAGTATATGCCAGGCTTTAGAATGCTGCTTTGATCAATAAAATAGGAAAGTTTCTCCTATGTAACTGTATCACATTCAGACTGCAATGTGTTTCAGGAGCATCTGGTTGTAGGTAACCTTCTATTTAGTTGCATACCCAAAGAAGTAATACATTTTTATTTTTCTTTCCATTTTTTAGAAGGAGAACAAATGCCTTTTCTAAACTTCCTTGGATAGAAAATTTTCTATGTGCTTATTAATTTCTTTAAATTACAGTCCATTATTTTAAAGACTTTGTGGTATGCTTCCTAATTTGATGGAATTTCATTTAAAATGTTCTGACAGATGTCCATCTGTTACTCTACAGCAGGCACATGGACATTGAAACTTAGCAAACTAGTGTGATGCCCAAGAATCAAGAGAATGTGTGAAGTCCTACATTCTGATTACAGCGTTGAAATGAAATATAACGTTTTGCTTCACTGCTTGGAAGATTAATTGCTCTAAGTGGAGCTTGTTGTGTTAATATTTGCATATTCCTGCACTTCTTAATTTGCAAGGTATCAGCCAAAGGGAGAGCATGCACAAGGGCAAGCCCAGGTTATGGAGGGGTTTAGGGAAGCATCGTGATATAATTTGGCACCAGAAGAAAAGGAGACAAATGATCAGGGATATAGATGAAAGGGAGTATAACAGTAGGGCAGTACAGGGAATGAACTGTTTTGATTGTCTTGTCCTGGTTACATGTAAGGGGCAGGAACAAGCTGCAAAACATCTCTTTCCTGAATTGTCATGCATGTTTCACAAACTGCATCATGAAAGGCTGACAGTCTAAAATATTTTCATGTGTACAAGATGAAACTGCACGAATGATGGAAACAGTCATCAGTATCATATAGTTCATCTTGATATGTAAAAATGTATGAAAGGGGCTCAGCTGATATGAGGTAGCTGCCAGGCTGTGATTGTAGTGTTCTTTACTTGGAAAACAGATTACCCATAAAATAGGATAACTTGTCCAAAAAACCCTAAACAAACCAGCACATAATTTACTGCAAGAAAATGTTATACTGCTCTAAATTTCAGTTGCATAATTGCACATAATGATGAATAAAATTTGACTCTCTTTTCAGTATCTTTCATGGAGTTGTTCCAAATTACCCTGAAGAAATATCTCACTCATTATCACGACTTGCCATGTAAGCTGTGTTCCTCTTGACCAATGGAACAATTTTTTCCTATGTTTCTGAGTTTGGAGCAGAGGAGCATAGTATTCTTGGCAGCCAGGCTGTTCCCATGTGAATTTTCTTTGGAAAGACATCAGTGTGATCATTAGTCTTAATATTTTTTTCAGAACAAAACATAAAACTGCCTTCTCCAGCCTTCGTAAGTATGTCCAGCTCTTGCAATTACTACTACCCAATAAAGATTTGCAAGAAGTTCCAAAGTAAACAGCAATGTGTGTGCGTGGAAGATGTCCCTGTTATGAAAGAACCATGGATACAGTGAAATACTAGTTAGTAAAATCTTCTTGATGTGTTCCTTTAAAGCTATCTATGAAAATTGAACATACAGTACTATTTTTTAGCTGTAGCTTCTAATGCTGTGTGGTTTGATCTGGAGGATTTTGTGGTATTCTTTTTAATTGCCCAACTGTTCATGTACTTTTTTAACACAAACCTGTGCCAGACTATACACCATAAACCTGTTAGCAAAATTGACTGTATACATAAGCAACAAATTGTGGTAACACCTAAGCATTTATATACCTTTCACACAGGAGAGTGGAGAAAGGGTTAATATTGCAGACCTAACAGTAACTTTTCTACACCTTTAGTATCCTTAGATTTCACAGAAATTTTAAAAGTACTTTAGATATTTCCATAGGAAAAAAAAAAGATAAAAGAGGTGACTAAAGTATAATAAAAGAAAACAACACAAAGTGGAAAGTCAGAAGATAATGTAGAATTAACAGTGCTAAGCAATAGCAAATTAGTATTCATAGAGTCATTATGAACATGAACCTAGTAATAATTTCACTTTTTTCCATATGGAGGCAGGTAATTGTTCCTAAGTATAGGGAAAACTTCATGAAGTGAAAGACGAAAAGAGAATAGAACTGATTCCTGTAAAAACTGAAATATAACTTACTGGTTATCTATGGAATTTTTTTTTCTCATGTGTGACTCAACATTTTTATTCAGAAATCAACGAAAAGAATTTCCTGGAATGTTGCCTGTTGTCACCAGGAAACAACATCTTCCTGCATTTCCTCGATAATAACATTTTCACTGGTTTTTTTGTTTTTCCCACAGCAGGCTACGTGGAAAATTCAGCTGGTGCTGAAGTGATAAATTTGTGAATTCACATAAAAATACCTTCCATGTGTGTTTGTGCCTGAGCCTGGGCCTTCACTTAGTTTCTTGCTGCAATAAAAGGGGCTAAGTGAAATCTCTGTTCCCATCTGTGGTATGATCCCTACAAAAATTGTAGGCTTTCTCTTGCACATTGGCAGTTTGTTTGCTTCACTTGTGTTTGATTCTGTGCCATTTGAGCGAGTTGGGGGGTGAAGGAGAAAGCAGTATCCTCATTTTTGACAGGAGAAATGTTTTGATAGTACTGGCTTGCAATACTGGCTTAATGCAATTTGGCTTCCATTGGAACCCAGCATCATTCAAGGTGCCACAGCATCTCCAAGAGGCCCATGCACACAGACCTGGTTGGTACAACACAGGCTGGCTGGTGTCCAGATCAGGGGCACCCAGCACATTTCAGGGAGCACCAGCTCCCTAGGGTGGCCTTCCCTTGCAACTGCTGAAGAGCTCAGGGCTATGTTAGGGACTCTTGTTAACCACCCTTCTGTCCTTCAGCCATTGATGCAGAAGGATCCTACAACCCATGGGTCATGTCTGGCAACTTGATACGTATCTGTCACCCTCAGGTATCTTGAGGTTTCCCAAATAACACAAGGCATCCATTTGTAAGTTGCTCTGGATGTGTGGTGCCATCACACCAAAAGGAGCTGTTTGAGAGTCTGTACCTAACTGTAAGCGTTGACTTTGATGGAAACAACTTAACTGGGAAACAAATTTAGAGCTAATGGATCCTAGAGATTTAAATGCATTTGTGTTTGTTATTTCACATAATAAATAAGTGCATGTAAAGTGCTCTCCAGATACCCTTCTAGAACATTGTGCTGCCTGTGTGCAAATTTGAGCTGAAGTTGCTGAGACTTCATCTTATTTGTACTTAGTTTTAGCAGATTAGCCTACGTGCTGGTGAAATCTAGCCATCTCAAATATCTGAAATATTTGAATTTAGCCATTTGGGTTACGGGTGAAGAAGTCAGGTTTTTCCACTGCACTCAGACCTGGATTTATGTGCCAGCTGGTGAGGGCATCCCTAAGCACACACCTTGCTGTGAGCAGGGCTTTTGGTTTTACATCATATTTGGGCTGTGTCATATTTCAGTTCTGTAAGTAAGCTGTAGCCTTACCTAGAAAGAGTGACTTGAGTGTATTAACTCTTTGAGAAAAATGTGCTTTTTTTAAAAAAAAAAAAAAGTAAGACATGTAATTTGGACAAAACAAGTATGGACATTTTCAAGTCATAAAGAGTGAAGAGTGCTTACACCAGAAGCTGTATTTTTTGGCTTCAATATGTTGTATATGAGTAAATTGTCTACCTTGCTATTTTTATTGCAATGGAAAACTGGGAAACAGCATTTTCTTTCTCTTCTTGCTCTTGTCAGAAAAGTAGCCAAATACCCCAGAACACGGGACTGGGAAATACGCTTACTGGTGCCTGAAGAGGCAGTCTCACCAAATATTTTCCCCAAGCTTTGCAGTGCCCTTTGTTAGCCTCCCCTTACACTGAAGGTCTGCCGAGTGCCTGAGACCAAAACTTCACTGTACATGGTGTGATAGTGGCGCTTGCCTGGCCATTGCACTGTTGAAGAGCATACCACCTTTGGGGCTTGTGGCTGACCGTATGTTGTCTGCAAGTGGGCAAGCCCATTTTCCATTTTTTGGGGGTGTCAGTGAGTTGCCCAATTCACTGACCTTGCTGAGAGCTGCCCCAGTCACTGGCACAATGGGAATTACTGGAGTATTTTGGGCTATTCCTCTGCTGGCACCAGAAAAGCCTGAAGGAGGTGCCTGTGGGCACCTTAAGATCCCTGCCTTCTCCATCCAAGATTATTAATGTTTTCAGGCTATTTTAATGCTGAGCAGCATATCGTGTTTCACTGCCAAGCCACAATTACAAGCTCTGAAACTTTGCCCCACCACTTGGACATTATCTTCCCTTCAGGTAGCAGTGGAAGACTGCAGTCAGCATTCCCCTCTGCTGATCTCCAGTAAAGACTGAGAGGGGGACAGATTTAGTATTTACCCTGAACAGGACTGCTTGTGCTACTCCATCATTTTTAGAAATTTCCTTTGAAATAGCTGACAAGGCGTGACCTATTTTAAATACTGCTTCAGAAGATGAAATTATTTTTGGTTGAAATGAAATCAATAAGCAGTATTTAATATAATGCAAGGTTTAAGTGAGCTAAAAAAAAATCCAGTGACCCTCAGTATTTATTGTATGTGTCAGGCCTGCTGTGACAACCTTTATTAGCTAATTAATATCCCCTTTCTGTAAAGCAGACAGCTTACTAAATCTAGCAGAACCTTCTCACTCTGAAGTCCTTCAAAGGCATGAGTGCAGGTGTGGTATCTCCTCCTTTATTCCAGGCTTCCCTTTCTCCTTTGGAGTACCTATTCCTCAGATCAACAAACCTTGTTCTTCCTGGATTTCTCATGTTCATCAGAAAATCTTCATAGTCCTGGTCCGTGTAGCCCACAAAGAGGTCTGGTGCTGGTAAAAACCGGATTTGTGCCTCCCTCATCTGTGCTGTTACGAACTTCTCCATACTGGTACTGCACGGTTGAGCTTTGTGGGCATTGGGTTGTCTTAAAGCTATACACTTGCCTTGCCTTACAGAGATCACATATCCTCTGCCCTTGCTCTGAGAGTCAAAGGTCTCAGAGCAGGTTGTATTTTCCCAGCAGAGCAGCGTTTTTAAGTTCTTTATAAAAAATAATGCAGCTCTCCCTTGCTAGCTGTTTTCCCCCCAGTGCTCTCTCTTTGCTGTCTCCTTTCCTCACCATTATAATTCTAATACTGCTGGTTCTTTCCTTTGCTGTACTGAATGTTTTCTGAAATAAGAACTTTGCTTACATTTGTGGATAGTGCTGGTCCCGTATGTATGGTACTAGGAAGTGTTGCCTAGCAAATTTTGTGCCTCTTTGTGAAATCTTAGTGCCTTTTCATAATTTATGTCTGTTATTTCTCACAGTATTTGATACATTATACATACTTTCATGAACCTGATTTTGAAGGGAAGAGAAATTATGATCAGGTGGACTCATGGACCCAATTCTTTCTTTGAGACTTGTTGCTGGGTATGAGATAACAGCTGATAAATGTGCATATGTAGGTGCCTCCATCTGGGCAGTAACAAGTGTTACCAGTACTTCTTAGTTCCTGTGTGGTGAGTGGAGTGAGTGAGCACCCTAAGGGGTGATTGCAAGCTCACCCTAAAGCAGTTTTGCTGCATCACAGCTGATTAGTTCTGGCTATGTCAACACCTGAGCTGGGGTTGACCAACTCAGAGGTAAATTCCATTGGAGAGATCTACAGGTGGTCTTTTTTTTTCATACATTCCAATAGAATTTTATTTCTAGCGTTAAACAAGTCTTGAAGGAATGAATCTTTTACATGTAGTTTCTCACTGTTGCTAAAGATGCTTTTAAAATTAGCGTCTGTGCATAAAGACAAATAACTGATTTTTTGTTAATGTAAGGCTGCAATTGAACCCACTGTTCTCACACACTGAATTCTGCAGGAAGCTGAAAACTGTGCCATAGCATTGCATTAACTTCAAGTTGTACGCCCTTATGTCCTACCTCATGCACACCCTTTTGTCAACCAGGAAAAGTCTGATTTAGAGTAGATTCACTCAAGAGCAAGGTTGGGATTTGTGTCTTTTTTCTTTTTTTTTTTTTTTTTTTTTTTTTTTTTTTATCATTAGGTACATTTTTTTGCCTGATTTCCTGCTTAGTGATTCTATTCCTTGCTGAGCAACAGGAGGTTAAGATGTAGGAAAAGGCTGTTTTGGAGCGTACTTGGAACATGCCAATAATAGCAGTTGTTGGTAATGATTCTATTCCTTATGAGTACATGACATGCTCCTTCTCTCTTGTGTTAGAAGCTTTAAATGTTAGTAGCCAGGAAGTGCCAGCTTTCTAATTGCTGCCTGTAGTTAAATACATAAAAATATCAGAAGCATAAAAAAAAGTAGATGGGTATAGAAACAGTGTGCAGTTAAGAATTAAGGAATATAAGGCAGAGGCAAAAGTGTCTACTTGGAATGCCTTATAATTGCTTTTGCTTCAAGTATTAGTAAAAGAAGTTTAGCAGTTACGTGAGAAACGTGC
The DNA here is from genome assembly GCA_025448015.1 of Bolborhynchus lineola. Classification (NCBI taxonomy): domain Eukaryota; kingdom Metazoa; phylum Chordata; class Aves; order Psittaciformes; family Psittacidae; genus Bolborhynchus; species Bolborhynchus lineola. The sequence continues at coordinate 11,010 of JAOEHX010023754.1, read as the reverse complement.
TTGTGTTCCCTCACCAGCTACATTTGAACTGGGGAGCTTTGGTCTGTAAGCGGATCCTTTTAATAAGCAGATTTTTCATTTCCAGGTAGTTTTTGTGCTGATTTCAAAATGCTAAAAAAGTGGAAAGCCATATAGTGACGTGGAAATGATAGCTGAGTCCATAGTGCTCTTGGAACTTATGCCTCCTGCCTGTACTGGATTATCTGCTGTTGATTTCAGAAGTGGCAACACAGTACTATGCTGCCTTTAGCTTATCCCAGAGTTAAAATATCAAAACAAATAAAGTGTAAGAGAAGTTTCTTTTAGAACAATTCTTGCACATTTTAATTCCAGCAGAGCTTATTTTGTCATTTTTATAAGCTAAATCTGCTGCTGACCATTAGAATGTTAAAGAGAAAATGATTGTACACATCATTATGTGTATACCCATTGTCTTTGTCAGTGGCAGATATATCTGACAATTTTCAAGTTTTTTAAACTTCATTTTAATTAAACGAAACTCTTATTGTTGGGATTTAAAAGCACATGAAGTTCTGTTTTGCCAAGCTGCAGGCCCAACTAGTTTTAGAGGTGATACAAAGTTTCTCTCAAACTGAGTCAAAGTTAGAAGGTTTCAGCTGAAGACTTGGGATAATTCAGAGTATGACTTTAATTTTTAATATATAAAAGTAAAAAACCTATGCAAAACATTCAGTAATTGGATATTTTTAATACCTAAAAAAGCCCTAATAGATATAGGCATTGCTCCATATGAAACTTCTGTAAATCATCCTAGTCCTACTGAGTTCAGCATCTTCAATTTGAACATGTTCATGCATAAATACAAGCCTTCTCTGTTATCCTGTAAGCATGAAATCAAATCAATTTTGTGGTTCTTTTATTCCAAAGGCTTTACAAATCCAGGACTTCTTGTTCTTCCATGGAGCCTGTATGCTTTGTGTTTAAGCTGCACAGGCAGGGTACATTTTTTGTGTCCAACTGACTTCTGTACTGTTTTTTGTTGCTTTTGGTTATGGAATGTTTAGTTTAGCCTAGTTCTGCTGGGTACGGAGAGAAAAGAAGATAACTGCAATACACATAATTATTCTTCCAGTCCTCATAAACATTGTCGTTATCAGTTGTATTCTAATATTATAGAGATACATAAAACATTTATGGTTTTTATCCATAAAGTAAGAGAAATACGTATTAGATGTATAGATTGTATAGATTAACTATATTGTATCTGTATAAACTATATTGTATAGCTTAACTATACATAGATGTGGGCATATCTATAGATCAGATTTAAGCTGATAAATAATACTTCTTAGAGAAGATGACTGTAAACTTTTTTCTTCTGCACAACTATAGCTTGTAAGCATTGTCACCATTCAGGCAGTAAATTCTTTGGTTAAAAGTGTTTCACTGCACTTTTGTATAAAGTTCACTTGCAAGGCATCTTGGTGTTTTCTACGAAGCTATTAAGTGACACTGTTGTGTGTACCACTGTCCTTGCTTCTGTCAGGCTCCTTTTCAGTTCTGAGAGCATAAATGTTTACTTTTGAAAATTACATTCTTTATGACCTATTGCTGTGCTCTACAATGTAGCTACAAATTCTTGAGGTACCATTTATGTCAGAATCTGTAAATGATACTCAGTTCATGATTAAGATACCTGAATATAGTTGTCTACCTATAGATGAGGGGATTCAGTTGCATCAACTCAGATATTTTCAGGAGCTCTATGTTATTCCTGGTGCCTCTCAGCTATAATGCTAAAGGACTCCAGGCCTTCTTAGGTCCTATGTAATGTCTCCTAACCTCAGGAGTGCTTGTGAATAAATAAGCAGCCCCAGAAGTCTTTAGACATCTGTCTTCATGCACTGACTCAATCCCTACATGCCTAAGATCCTGGTATAGTGCATGGAGGTCTGGTCAGAATAGCGAAGGCAAATGAATAATTCAGCTGGTCAGCCACTATGTGGGCAGTAAACTTAAGCTTCCCGTGGTTTTCAGATGCTTTAATTTACTCAAGACATGTGCATGGGCTATAACTTATGTTGCAGGACCTAAAGAGGATGTATGTTCTTTAGAAATGGCAGTTGGAGGATAGGCATGATATCTGAGAGCCCCTGCCATGACATTAGACACTGGTACATGAGCAACTGCACTGAGCCCTCAGTGTATGATCTTAGGCACTATTGACTCTACTGGAGGTGTAGGCACTTTGATAACTGCAGTAACCTGAATTTGAGCATTGTAGATCTATGAGTTGAGGATCTGGCTATAAATTTAATGTAATTTCCTTGTTTGGTTATTTGTCTGTGGTAACTCAAGAGTTCATTGTCAAGTATATAGGGGAAACTAGTAGTCTATCAACTGAAGAACCCCTTCCCATAAACTAATATTTTCTGTTGTTTGGCCTTAAAATCTTATTCATGGTTTTTCACTTGAAATCCAAACAATACCATTTCTGTGCCTACTTAAATCTTTGAGCAAACATCACTAATTTTAATGAACCAACATACAAGTTGGTTCATACCTAGGACCGTGATTGGCAAGTCATGAATAGGCTCTTTATTGAGTCCTCTATTCACCTTCCACTGCAGAAACATTGCTTCAGTTTCATGAAGTTCAAAACTTGAAGTGTGGGAATCTGACATTTGTGGTAGCCTTCCCATCAGAGTACTGCTAGGCAGCATGAACAGAAATCAGGTCCAAAGTCAAACTATATAATTACCACAATAACAATACCTCACAATTTTGGATCATTGAAGTTTTTAAATGTGTTTTGCAAATATTAATTAATGTCACAACAGAGTTAAGTGCATTTTGTTAGCTTATGTCCATGTCCGTGGGAGTGAGTAGTGAATAAGAAAGAAGCTATAAACTCTTCTGAGACCTTGGGAAAATCATTCATACAGTTAATTTCTACTTTAGCTGGATAGTAGTGCTGCTTCTGTATTCAGTGGGGAGCTGGGAAGCTATGCTGGGGAAGAGGGTATTGCTATTTGAAATGGCAAGTGTAGGGGTGGTTTTGCAGCCAAAAATAATGTCTATAGGGACTCAGTGCACACTTATTAGCATTTATCACAATGTGTGGAATTCATACAGTGCAGATGTCTCTATCTGAGCTTGTTGCCCTTGTATTTCTTTACCGTCAATGGAGGTCTAGTCACTGTAAAGTACAATTAATCTCATTCTAAAGTAGGTGTCTGAATAGATCAGACTGACTGCAAAGGACGAATGGGGGTGAGAAGTTCAGATGTAGGAGAGCTGAATCTCATCCTACCTGTTCCGTGGGCAAAACTGCTATGATTTAGTCTTTAAAAATATACTTTTAACTTTACTGAGCCACAGTTAGCACACCAGATGTAGAAGTGTCTCAGAATAAGCCTGTTCTAAGAATTTACCACAGATTGTCATATCAGAATTTTTAATTAAAAATATCGAATAATTGTTCCATTATTTTGCACAAACATAAGATCAATACCTGTTATGTCTGTGTGGGTCATCTGGTGCAGCAAGCAGCAGATAAGCAAGGTTATAAACAAGGTTTCACAGTGGAGGACTGAGGGAAATTTCTAGGGCTTATTAATTTCTAGGATTTCTACATTCTTCCTTAATATAATCTCTTGGAACTTTGTTCATGTTCCCCACATATCTAATGGAATACCAGATGCCCTTATGCAATGATGCTTATCTACAGCTGACACTTAAGGAAGGTGTGGTCTTCTGTAGGTTCTGTGTCATACCTGCCATTGTGCAGGTGACTCCAGCATTGGACATAATCTATGGACAGTTAATAAGATTTGCATGAAGATTAAGGGCTTTAAATTTACTTGTCTATGTATAAGAAGGTACCAGTACACCAAGTGCTTATGTTTTCCTGGTCAATTGATTGATTTAGCTTATTATTTAATGTACTAAAACATGCATACTCAGGAGATGAAGGAGAGGGTCAACTATCTTGCTACCTTATTTACTGCAAAGGCATCTAAACTTGGCATGCTCAGAGCAGAAAGATTTTGTTTGCAAAAATACCTCAGACAGCATTAGACAGCTGTATTTAAGCAGCTGTATTGATTCCTGAATCTCACCTGAGTAGAAGAAGGGCTTTATATTAAGCATATTGGTAGGCACATATGTGTAAAAAATGATGTCTGAAGAATCTTTTAAACTCACAATTCTCCTCATCTAAAAGAAAATCATATTCTAGACAGTATTTTGCCGCATTGAGATTTTCAGAGCAAGCACAGATCATCCACACTGGAACAACACATATTTCCTGACCTGAGCTCTCATTCTCATCCTAATTATCTGTAGTTTTCTTCTGCCCTCTTTCTTTCACAATTATGCCAAATTTTCATACTGTGAAAATGCATTAGTTTTTTAAAATTGAGTAGGATTTATTGTGCATTTTTTTGTTATTCTCCAGAATCAAATATTTCTTCTACAGCAATAGCTAGATATTGACATTGTACCTTACAAATTAATCCAAGAATTATTTTAGTGGATTTTGACGGCTTTCAAAAGATGTGGAGATTCCAAGCAGGTCTCATGGAATTCAATTAGTGATAGTAGTTTTCTCACAGCTTTTACTGGTAGGAAAAGTCTAAACTTTCTCTAAAAAATTTTTTCAGTAAAAATTCCTTGAAATTCCGTTCCGTATTCAAACAGTAGATAATTTAAATATGAAGAAGGAACATTATGTTGCTAATTCACATTTAAGTGGATGAGTATTTAAGCCCTATGTTTGCTATGAAACCACAAATGGTGCATTGTGGGATATCCATTGCAACCACAACTGAGTATTAAGTGCTTCATGTGGTGTTTTTTGTAAGGAATAAATGCTCTATGTCAGTGTGGCAAGTCAAGCTGTGGAACTCAGATATTCTGAAACCCACCCAAGTGCTGTAACTACAAGGCATGTATTTAATATCTTATATTTTAAAATCAGTCATAAAATGTTAGTGCTTAAGCTTAGTAAAGTTCAGTTGTAAGCTATGTTAATTGGGAAGGGCAAATCCATTAGTACTAATCTGGATTTAGGGCTGACTTCAGAGCCCTTACTCTTGCTAGTGAAAATGCCAGGCAAGAAAAAAGGCCAGAAGCAGTCTGCCAGAGACTCCACAAGAAAGACAAATAATAAATGGTGGGAGTTACAGAAACAGTAATGTGAGTCGTGTTAAAAAGCTTTGTGTATCTAAGTGGAGCAGTAGACAATTGTGTGTTTGTTTTACCCATAAGGCTGCACAACAGCTTCATATTCACCATCACCATCAGAAGCACTGTAAATGGCATAACTACATGGAGGGGTGGAAAAGCAAACTGTAAAAAAGTATCTCTTCTCATCCAAAAGGTGTGAAGCTGCATGAGGGCAATGCTCTTCACAGTCTAATAAACCCTGCTATGTCTGTGAACAAATATGCTAACTGCAGTTTTTAATGTTTTTTCTTGCCACCTTTGCTAATGAGCATAAGGGCTTGGCCAGGGTGTATCTTGGGAAAATGGCAACTCATTGTGCATATTCAGAAATTGCATGACTGGCATTTAAGAGGTGACTATAATTTACTAATATTTCATACTGAATGTGTAGAAAAGAAGCTTTCTGTTACATTTAGCTCCACTGTGAAATTTATTCTAACACTTTAGTGTCTGTAAACTCATCAAGGCTTATAAAAATGTCAAACGCAAATATCTTTTTGGATTAACCTATCTTCTTAATTCAGCATTTTGATTTTTTGTAGGGGAGGATCATTTCTTTGTCTTGTATTTATGAAGATATTTTGCTTGGGGAGAGGGTAAACAGATTGGGATGATGGTATGTTACAGTCACCTTGCCCTCACTTAGAAAAGATGTACATAAATAACTAAACAGAGAATAAATTGAGTTGTCTGTTGTGTGCAATCTGTAGCAGTTCTGTAGTTTCTTATGCCATTAGTGTTATAACACAATGCTGCAATGGTATTACTCATAAATACAAAGGGAAGTTTTGTTCAAAGCCACAATCCTGATATTGATTTCACTGGGAGTCTTACTGGTCTTATGGATGGGTTTGTGATTTCATCTCTTAAAATCTATCAAGCATTGTTGTCTCTTTCCAAGAAATATTTTTAGATCAGTCCTATTACATGTTTTAGCGTGTCTTTATGTGACTGCTTTTGAATCTAGGTGTTCCTGTACAAAGAATGAAAAGCAGCCTAGCAATGCAACCTCTTCACTTGCTGTTCAGATTTTCTTTCTAAATTTACATCAGTATAATAAGAATATAAAATGAAGATTTTGAAAACCATAATGGATATGAGTATGGTAAAAAATTACTCCAGAAGTGTAAATAGCTATTGTAAAAGTCAAGAGTTGACAAAAGAAACCTACATTATATGAAAGATAGAGAAGTAGTTCAAAATATGATCAGATTTATTAAAAGATCTTAGTGCAACGGTAAGGTTCATCAAATGAGAGATTATACTGTATTCAAAACCTTTCATTGTATGGCTTGTGGCTCTCTTCCTCTTTCTGCCATTTTCCTTTTTACTTGCTTTGTTTTTATCACACACTTAATCATCGATTTCCCTGCTCTTATCTGCACACCTCTGTCTTTAAGTTCTCATAGTTGAGCCATGCCTCTGCTTCTGGGAACCTCTCTGTTAGCAATGCTTTTCAAAGAGCCTGTGTAACCTCACAGAGTCTATGCTACTGGAAGCACAGCTTTCCCAGCTGTTAGAGACTTGTATTTCACTTGTTTATGACCAGCTGTCATCAGCTCTAGCTCAAGATAGCATGTGAGAAGCTGACTTGAGAAGGGAGTGAGGAGCCAGAAGAGTGGTGGATGTGGCTGCTTTCAGAAAGGCCCATTGTACTGGCCTAGAGTTTTAAACATGCAAGTAATTTCATTCATATAACTGGCCTATTGATTTCTATATGTTTGCAGATGAAAAAAAAAACCAACTTTCCTGAATATGGAATAGTTCAGGAGTTTCACAGAGTGATCGGGTGCATCTTCTAGTCAGGAGGATCTCAAAGGACTGTGCAAGTTAGGAGTATGTCTCCAAAGAAGGGTCGATCTGTATCGTCACTTTCTGAAGTGTCTTCTACTAACCGCGGGTGAAAGCAGGGCACTAGTGTTACATGGACTGTGGTCTGACCTGCTGTAACCATTCTTGGCTTAATCTCTGAAGGATGTGGACATTTGGCCAAGTCCTGAGTTAGTAAAAATCTTTATATTTGCATTAGAGAAATTAAAGTACTTTACATAAATTGAGTTTCTGACCTACTGTCTTGGATTTCTTTGAAAGTAACAATCACGTATAGGGACTTACAGAATTTAATGCTGGGCATTAGGAATGACTTACATAAAAGAGTGTCAGCTTCCCAGTCAATAGCTTTGAAAATTGCTCATCAGCAAGGAAAGTAAATTATCAAAACTACTTTAATCAATGTATCCTATGTAAGCTTTTGTCTATCAGACTTTGGCTGCCTAAATCTGTAATTACATATTGTTATCCTTTTACAGATTAAAAGGTTTTTCCTGCTTTGAGCTTTTCAGGTTGTTTTATTGGAGCATAGATTTGATTTTCCTGTTAAATTTTAGAGACTGAACTAATGACTTTTTTAATTCCCCCCGGGAAACACTGAAATATTTCCTGCTTGCAGTTTCAACCCCCTCTTGCACTTTGCACTGAGGACTTGGTGAATCTCTTCTGAACAATTCTGTATGGGGCCTAGATGTTGGACGTGCTCTTGTTTCATTTATCTTGTTCTCTGAAGTAATTTAATGTCCTCTTGCGTGTATGCTTAGTGAAGTATGGCTGCTGTTACCCTTAGCAACACTGGAGTTTCCTCAATCATTAACATGACTTTATGTACAAGGTGACAACTCTTTTTTGCAAATCAACAAGTAAATAGGTAAACAGATGAAGAAATAAAAAACGCAACAGAAGCATTTGATAATGGTTAGTTATTTTCTTCCTTTCCGCCCCAGTGTGGCTGTTCAACTGCTTTCGTGATGTACTGGAACAGGCCTGCTCAATAAACAAGAGTTTCACTAAAAATGACTCTTAGGAATACAGCATTGAGGACTAAAAAGAATCACGTGGATCACTGAGATAACATCTAACATCATCATGTATCTCATTAAGACTGATTTAAGTCTCATTTTTATTCATTGTTAGTGATTTTTATATTTGTTCTTGTTTTATATTTTTGAAAGCTGTTTTACATCTCTACAACTCCAAGTGTTTAAAAGTGAACCAAATTTTTTTTTTGGCTATATCAGCTAGCATGCCCCTTTGTCACCCAGCTCCATACTCTTAGAATGCTTAAAGTATTTGTTGAAGAAGTAGAAGACCAATTCTCAGTTCTTACTATGCATAGATTTAGTGGCTTAAATTAATTTGTCATTTCCACATCTCTAGTCAGTTCTCAAAATAAAAAACTATTAGCTGTTTTCCCCCCTTGCATTAAAATATCACTCTTATATTGAGAAATGGTTTTAGGAACTCAATATTGTTCCAAGTAAAATAAGTTATCAAATTATTCCTAACCAAAACTAATTCTAAAGCAGTGCATGCAGAGTAGAAATTAAAAAGTTAGAGTGCTATCAGGCTGACAATGATGCCCTGTGCTGATACATGGACGAGAAATGCTGGCGTTCAGTGATCTTCTCCAAGTAAAACTGGATTTTTTTCCAGGGCAAAGCAAACAAAGTACCTCCATTATTTATGTGCCTGCTGAAGTTTGAAGCCTACAAAAAATTGTGAAGAGAACATTTCAAAGGAAATGGCAAACTTTTTGTGTTGGAAATTAATACATGACAGGATTATAAAGGTTACTGCTTCTTCCCCGTTTGGTGTATCTCAGAATCTACAGAAAGGTAGCACTGAATATAGCTATTGCTTCTACTTGTGGAATTATCCACTTAAATGAATTAACTGTCAAAGTTAGTTTCATGCAGGTTTGGGACCACACACTCTCAATGCTGCTTCAGCTTCCTCAGCTTCACATTGCAGCTTTTTTCTTAGCTCCCTCTAAGCTTTAATTGCATCAGGATTCCTCTCCTGGACATCATGATTGATGCTGCAGAGTCCACTGTCCCATTTTGTTCTTTTTTTCCAGCAGTGCTGATGGTAACTTGATAGGTCTAATTCACACTCTTTCATCTCTTGGGCAAGATGCATCACTATCAAAGAAATCCCTTTTCCTCACATATTCAATGTAGTATCATGAGAACTTACAGTGTTTCCATTATCATTTGGCTTTCCTTCTCTTCCTTTTGTAAAATACTCCACACCTGATGGTGCTTCTGCTAGGTATCACACTGCATCCACCACTGGTAAAAGCATGCAAATGGCCTAGCCACCCACTTGAGGCACTGCAGTGGGGCAGGTATGGTGACCTCTTATGTTACAGGACGTGGTCTGAAAAGAAGATGACACTGTGGTTACTGATAGATCTTCACCTGTTCACAGAATTTTAGGCTGAAAGTACTACCATGAATATCTAACTTGCCTCCTGAATGTTGCTGGTGAGGGACCAATGATCCTCAACCCATGCTCCTCTCAAGACTGCCAACTCATGAAAAACTCATGAAAGTTTGAAATTAAGAAGTCTACTATTGCATCTGCCAGAGCAAAATAAAGCATTTTCCAGAACTGCTTACCAGTGACTGTCTCCCATCAGTCAGCAAATAGTGGGAGCTTCCTTCCATAAAATTTCATCTAAGAATTCCTGACTCAAGTCAAGATCTTGAAAAATGCCACAAGTCATCAATTTCTTGAAAGAAAAGAGAGGTCATTGTTTTACAGGGGGAAAGGGACAGAAGTAGACATGATATGGGGGAAACCGAGAAGGGAAATGAAATAGATGATTTACTTTTCAAACAAAAGAAATTAGACAATAGCAATGAAGTAGTCGTACAGAGAAGACAATAATGTTACAAGTGGAATAGTCAGATGAATTTTCATTTCTGAGCTTAACATGTGGCCAGTGCTGATTAGGCAGGTTTAATAATTCTCCAATCTTTTCTTCACCTGTTCTACAAGTCCCTCTTCCTTGCATATGTAATCTATCATTACAGGCAGTGCAACAAGTACAGCTGTGTTCTGCTTATCTTTTCTATGCATTAACACACATGAAATAGTGCTAGAGGACAGCTCATAACATTTTCCACTGCTTTTAGCTTGTCCTTATACTGCAGCCTAGGAAAAGAGAGAAGAGTTGAGTTTTATAGCGCACTTTGAAGGTTAACAAACCTGAGCTTTCAGAAACCTTGGGGGTAAGTGAATCCCAAACTGAGCCCCTGTCACAAAAAACACCTTTGCATTTATTCCGTAAAGCAACAGTTGAGCATCACTGCAGATCTTGGCTGCAGTAAGATTTCATGGACAGAAGCAATTTCTCAGGTGATATGGTCCCAAATCACACAAAACAGTGCATGTGGCAGCCAGCATTTGGCTCCCACCTGGAAACCTATCATATTTTCATTATGGCATAGAAGAGATTCTGGTGCTTTCTTGCTTTTTATTAGAGATTTTGAATTTCAGGCACAGGACTCTTGCTATAAACTCTGAAATGTGCCTATTTGCTTGCCACAGGAGGTGCTTGTGTAAGAGTTTCTTCTGCTGGGGAAGCAGTAAGGCAGGGTATTAGGATGGCATAAAACATTGGCAGGTATTCATCAGCCTTTTTGTTCTTGGCTGCCATTTCAAGTGATGATTTACAGTCCCGCTTCTACCTTCCCCCCTGCCTTTCCTATTTTATCCTGCTTCGACTGTGGTTCTTGGAGAGGGACAGATGTTGTTCTTCTTCTGCTATAGGACTGTTTGGTCAGACCAGAAAGTCTCAGTTTAAGGCAGTACCCTCAGCATGGTGACCAAGATACTGAATAATGGATTTTCTACTGAATTTGAAGTCTCAAGTGTAGCATATTTTACACTCAACCTAAGGTCCTCTAATGTAAGTGAACAGTATTCCACTGATTAGAATGGCCTTTGGATGTGGCCCAGACCCATCAGCTAGAAAGGATG
>JAOEHX010023750.1:0-10856 GCA_025448015.1 Bolborhynchus lineola | reverse complement strand
ATGGAAACAAGTTTCAATTAGCTTCTCCTCCCTCCCCCACTGATTTTATTTTCCTTTTCAGTTCTGAGAAGGAAGTTCTCAGCAACCAAAGTGTAGAGAAGTGCTGGGGAAGATGAAAGTCAGCTGTTGTCAGCTCTGAGAACTTCTGCTGCCAGATCAAAATGTTTGTGCCATGAGACATTAATAATTCCTTCTAGGAAGTTTCAGGGGAACATCTATCTCCAGAATAGCAAACAGGTCAGCCCAAGCTTTTTGTTGGTCTCCTTCAAATGGATTTGTAAAATCTCAGATCACTCTCTGTGAACTTTCCAGATGAAATGCACATTTGCGCAGGCAACTATCTTAACAAAATAAAACCTTTCCTCTGTCTCTGTTTGATGACGAATCCTCCAGGTTAGTACAAAAGTGCTTCTTTTCATGCTTGAAGAGACTTCTGATCAGTTCTGAAGTGGCTAGACAGGGAAGGCGTTGCTTAGAGGTGGCTAGTCCAGATGAGAACATGAGCTAAAGCCTTTATTTAGGAAAAAATGGTGAGTTCTTCAGAATACATCTGTTTTCTTTTCGTGTTGTCTGCTTTATGACAGAGGCATTTAAAATGTGACTTCACTCCACTTCAGTAGGCTTGGTTTGATTGCAGATGCCTTGTATCTTTCTAACAAAAAGAAATGAAAGATTTCCCCTCTACTTCATGGCCAAAATAGAAGAGAATGTCAGAGAATACAAAATTTGTCAATTGCTTCAGAGAAGCTGAAAAGAAGCTGTTCTTGGAAGAGCAAAGTTGATGTAAAACCTAATGACTAGAACATCTGAAAAAAGACAAATGATGTGAAAAGCAGAACCTCACTAACATGTTTCTCATCAGGGAAACATTTAAGGCTATGGTGAGGTCAAGAAGTGTGTGTAGTATCTTCAGAGCGTCCTTCACCAGGCCAATGGTGCTTCAGTTGTCTGGAAGTACAATACTACTCCTCTCTGCAAAAGGAAGACCTTTGAACTCCTCCCTTTAAACCTCTCATTGCCAGTACATTCAGAGGAGGTTCCAAAACGAGTTCAGCTTTCCCTTGGTAGCCTTTAATAGAAAAAAAAAAAAAAAAAATAAAATGTCCTGATGTTTTAGCAATAGACCTGAATTGTTACCATGATACAGAGCAGAAAAAAATGCCCTTTTGCACATCCTCATCCCTACGAAGTGCTACATCAGCAGTGGCTGTGTATTGCACACCAGAGAAACTGAGTAACTTTGTTTCCCTTCAGAGACTGTTGCCCTGCTTTCAGGTATCTAAGCATGTTTCTATTATTAATCAATTTTTGGGAAGTGAGAAAGATTCTAAACTTGATTTTGAACTTGCAAAACAAGCACAATGGGAGCTCATTTAACCTTCTGCATGTGGTGATGCAGCGCAGGCAAGGATGTCACTCCAGAGCTATGATTCTGGTTCTCTGCTTTAGTTAGTAGATAATTCTTCATTTCATAATATGCTGCTCTCTGTGTCCCTACCATGACTTTGGAAATCAACCTGCTTTAACATGTAGGCTGAAGGAGTGTTTTCTTTGTGAAACCGCATCTTTAGGGCCAACATTTTCAGTGTTATGGAATTCGTGCTCTGCAGCAAGATCCAAATGATTGCAATTTGTCTTCCACCCCTCTTGAGCACTCTCAGTAGGAGAAATGAACCTTGCTAGAAAACTCACCTTGTAATCTGTTGGTGTATCAGTGAATTTCACAGCATACCTGGGCTCAACTCTTCAATTTACTCCTAAATACAGCATACTTGATGATTTTATTTAAGCTTACATCACAAGGTTTGTATTAATTTCTGGTCCCCTGGTAAAGCTAGCAAAACATGGGACCACTTCTTAAACCATCCATTTATTTATTTATTTATTAAATAAAGCAGTTTAACTTTTGTTTTAACATGAACTGTCTACTGATAAAGGACGGTTAAAAGATAGATAGCATGCTGGATGCTTCCTCTGTCTGGTTAGCAAGCATTTACCCCACACCCATCCAAGTGGAGACATAAACATGGTGAATCATGCTCAGCTCTGTGAAAATGTTTAAATTGAGCCTTTGAAGAGGTTTCTTCATATTTTTCCCTCTGGGAAAGTTCCCTAGACTCCTACAGGAAATATTGTCCTCTCTTGAGTTTCAGTATTCAGGAAGACCTACAATAGAGCACTGAGACCAGAAAAGGGTTAAAATACTTTTAGAAAACTCAAGAAGTCTGCTGTCTTCTCCAGGTAGCTCTGCAAAACTAACATCTATTCTGCTAAAAAAGAGAAAATCTGTGTTCTCAAAATACATGGGAATCATGGTCTTTCAGACTTTTCTGAGATGTAAGAATCCATCAAGGGCATCATATAGCACTTGATTAATATTCAGTAACAAACAAGTTTGCGAAATTGCTTTCCTGCCAACTGATTTTGATTTGTCAGAAAATGGAAACACTGCTGGTAGATGAATCAAGACTGTGGGTACAGTATGATCAACCATCAGACAGGAAAAATGGTTCTCATAGCTCCTGTTTTCAGTACCAGCTAGTACTCAAGACCAGCTGTTGGAGGCATTTAGCTCTGAAATGTCATGAAGAGAAAGCCAGACACAGGTGTTAGCTGCCAGTCAGATGGTGAAAGAGCTGTGCGTTGTATGGACTGGGAAGTGGTTCTAGGTCAGAGCCCTGTCTCATGAACTCAGTAACCCACTGCTTGCAGTGGCAGAGGGCAGGAGCTGTTTAACACAATGTAAAGGAAGATGCAAATTCTAACCCAAAGGTGTTCACCTTTGACAATAATTTAAGTAATGCAGTTTTAGGCAACTCTAGAGTTGCCTAACAAGTGCTCTCTTGAGGTGTGATGCAGTAACCTTTGGATTGCAAAATCCTCACGTCTCTCATTCCCTGGCTCCAAGATTGTGATGAATATATTAACTGTTCATCCCACACTGACTTCTCTGCTTTAGACTGGAAAGGAGATCTGTCACCAGGTCATGGTATTGCCATGAATCAAAAGCTGAATGTATACAATCATTGGATTTGGAACTGCAAACTCAAAAACCACAATAATAAAATTTGGAACCTTATGGAAGAGATTTGCTTTCTCAGATTTTGCCTGTCCATGTCTTAATATTTGATCAAGTTAACAATCAATTATCCGATTGAAAATTGTTCTTTTTGAAAACAATAGAATCTGATTTCCAAATAATGAAGTCGAAAAACAAGGTCTCTGATGAAAAACTTTATACCAGTGTAGAAAATGGTAAGTCAAATAAAGTTTTGCAGTCATAGAGGCAAGCTTAAAAAAATAGACAAAAAGTCTTATTTCATGAACAGTAGGTTACTCCTGTCAGCTGGCAAGGAAAACACTAAGAAAATATCTCTATAGCTGTAGCTAAGTCCTGCATAAATGTGACAAAAGTCATAGGTAAGCCCATATGTCCTCAGACCCACAGTTTTTAAGCAGGCACCTACAGCAATAGATGCTGAGGTTACCAATGAGGTAGCATAAACCAACAGGTGCTAATTCCAGGTTCTGTCATGAAGCTGACACTTTCAAAATCAAGATCCAAACTATTTCAGCCCAGTCCACTTCAGGGAGACCCTATTGCTTGCTTTGTATTAGGAAGTGTTTGCTCTGTGTTAGGTACCAAATCCTGGTCTACTTCCCAACCTCACTGAATTCACCTCAGCTGAGCATCATGCGAGGAATTGCAGGCTTTGTCACACAGGCTGTCAGATTTACTTGCATCCTGCTGCACGTGCCCTGGGGAAACACTTTCACATATGGTCTTGGGATCAGTATTAGCAAAATGATCATGAGGCAGTGCAGTAGTTCAGAGTAGTTATCCCATCAAGGGCAATGCTCTGAAAGCAGCTCAGAAAGAATACTTTTAGTGGCCTGGCACATTTGTCATGTCTTTCCCCACAGGCGTCTTTCCCACCCACTGTTAATTTCCAATGCTGCTCTTGAGGTTTGCCAAGCTAAATGAGACCTACCTCATGAGGAGGTAACCCACTCTAAAATAGATTTACCCAAGAAGGCTTTGTCCTAAGTGCTTGAGTGATTAAATGCCCATAAATAGCTCAAAGCGATGAGGCACAGATAAGGAATGACCTCTCCTCAGGAAACAATGTCCCACTAACTTGATTCTCATCTGCTGCCTCTTTGGCCTGGTAATAAGGTTGGGCATATGGTCACTTTAAATACATTATGTGTTGTAGTCCACCTTTTTGGGTCACCACATGACACGTAGTGAAGATAAGAACTATCCCTTTAGGTTTCCACATGCATGGGACAGTCTCTCTCGGCTACACCACTACCAATGCACTAAACTGCTCATCAGATCATTTTCTTAAAAAGAAAATAGAGCCATTGCCCCCGAGGTGTCTTTTGAAGTATGGAACTCCAGGCTCCTGGCCAACATCCCTTTCCCGGCTGACTTGCTTTGTGCATGACTGCAGTAGCATGCTGCAGTCCCATGGGTCCTGCTTATTACTCCCAGATAAACTTTACCCCTTCAACATGGGAAAACAGATTCACAATGATAGAAGGCTGGGACATTCTGCATGCTTAAAATAATAAGACTTTTAAAATTATTTTTATCCATTCTTTTTCTTTTGGTTAAATGCCAAAGAAAAGAATCACGTTAACCCATGATTATAAAACATGCCTTTGATGGCTTGTGTGTTTGTCTTGTAGCGTCTCCAAGTCAAATATTGTTTAAATACCCATCAGCTAGCCAAGATATATGAAAGAGACAGGATTCAGGAGACTGGCAGCAAGCTAACTGTATTAGTTGCAGAATAACCAGCTACTGCGGTGCCAGGGCTGATGCACATGAGGCAGCTGTCAGGAGATACACTTTCTTTATACCATGAGTTTCTTCTAGGCCAGCAGCCTGGCAGACCCAGCCCCTTTGGTCTCTGACTGCAGGGCTACCTGCAGCCACCTCTCCCTGTGCGGGGCTTCAGGCAAGATCTGCCTGTCCCCCAGCAGGAAGGAAGGAGGTACAGACCTCCAGGCATGACAGGGAGGCTACATAAGGGAGCAGAGAGAGGAGTTTAACTGCTCGGTGTTGCTGGCAGACTGATTTTGAAGTGGCAATGTCATATTTGTGACCTAAGAGGACAAACTGATCCAACCTTTGTGACAACTTATAGAATTATTGTCCTCTGGATGCATTTGTTGTGCTAGGTTTAAAAAATGTCTTGCCCCAGAATTCCTTCTTTACCTCCCCTGGTGCAGGCAGGTGGCCTGGAGAAGTAGCAGCTCATTTTATCTCCTGGCACTTGCACTTCTTTTTTCTATGAAAGCTGTGACTATTCATGTATGAATTAAATGATGCTGGCATTATACTGAAGTGGTGTCACAGTGAATCAGAAATCTTTTCAAACCACTTGAATTTTAAGGGGATAGAAGCAGTGGATTTAACTAAATATGAAAAATGAATAATAGATGAAAAGTGAAAGTGGAATAATATAACATCAAAAAAACATCCTATATTTATGCCCATTTCAATGCAGACCTTTGGCCTGTGATCCAGACACCCTGCTGCCTACAGATAGGAACAAAAGATGAAAGTTAGAAAAGGTGTAATGTAAAGTAAAAGTCAAATATTATTTAAAGTAGTTGAACTTTTACAATAGCTTAGCTATTGTTGGCATGTCTCTGAATCTAGAACTTCAGAAGATGGTGCTCAGCGAAAAATAGGTGTATCTGTCACAGACACAGTACAGTCTGTGTTGCACAGACAAACCTCAGTCTTCCTATAGTGTCTCCAACTCACAGGCAATAGATTTTTAGAGGAGCCCTCTGCCCACTTGTTTCCACTTACCACAAACTTCAGAATTATTGTAGTCTGCTACGAGAAACTTCGGACTTATAATTAAAGAAAGCCACATCTCTCCAGTGCAATGGAAGATGGAACAGTGGGGACTGAGGATTTCACCACTATTTTAAGCCAAACAACCACACAACCACATGGAATTTATGAAGGAAAAAAAATTATTTGTTGACTTTTTCTTTAAATATACCCATTTATTAAATAAAATATTCAAATAATATTGCAATAGTTTATTAATAATATATATAATGCAGTGATAATGTGTTACATATCTGTTGCAGCATATGTAACGGCATGTAGATTATATAACTACCATATATTGTGTTTGTTCCTGATTCCGCCATCCTGAAAGAGCCCAACTTGCACTTTTGACCACACATACAACACAACACCATACCCATACAAAAATATCTTTTTTGTATATACTGGAAGAACAAAGCACACTTTCTACTGAAAAAAACCCAGGGCAATCTACTTTGAGCTTTAGAAAAGGGTGTGAATAGTGAAGTAAAACTTCAACGGATTCGTTAAATGAGTAAATGCAATAATAAAAGGTAGGATTTTACTAGGAATCATTTTTCTAATGAAGACAAGGAGCAATGTGCCATTATTCACAGTCACATTTATTATTTAAAAAAAGAATTATGAAAAATAGAAGGAAAAGTTAAAACACTTTAGTAGCTTGGTGTGTAAGTGAAATGTATATTATAAAAGGAGCAGGGGAGATGCGTGCATGTAATCCCAGATACATGGGACTTTGTTACCCAGGTGTTCTGAACATGTAGTACTCCAGAATCAGAAATATAGAACATATTCAGAGAGGATGCAATAAGAAAGTTGTACAAGGTAAATAAGTACTGAAATTTTTATGAGTGAAATTTTATGAGCCAGTATAATATGGGATCATGAGAGGAACTCATAAAAAGAGGGCAAAAGCCAAAGAACAGATGAGGATGAGAAAATTATATGAAGCATGCAGTGGAGAAAGAATTGTAAAAACAGTCATGGCTTTTATTTGACATATATTCAGAACATCCATTAAAGCTGCAAATCTGTTCTAGGGTTCAGGAAACTAAAGGTTTGCTCTTGTATTATAGTTATTTCCACTGCCTGTCTCTTGAGTAACAGCCTCATTAAATTCTACTGAAATGGTATTATTCTTGTGTACCAGGAACATTCTGGAAATTTTTGGCTACAGTGTGGTATAGCCGAAACTGATTTATTTGTACATGACACTGTAACTACATTACAGCCAGTACTCTGTGCTTAAATACAGATTCTGCATAAAAAGACTTTGCAATGGAGAAAAAGGATGACTGCAAAGACCAGCGTCTGCAGGTAGAGCCTTGGAAAGCATTCCACAGGCGCAGCTTTAGGTGGGTGACACCAGGGGTGCAAATGAACAGAATATCCCAGTTTCTAATCAAAACCTGCTTATCCTAAAGACCAAAAACTCATATTCCCCATTAAAAATCCTGACAGGCCATGTCTGCTGATCAAGCAGGTGTTCAAGCACAACGAAAACTATTATAATAGCACAGAATATAAAGAGGAGCAGGACTCCAAAAAGTCACTTTTACCCAAAGAGTGGCCTACACCATTCCTGATGTGTCCCAGCTGCTCGTGGGCCCCCAGAGAGGGAGATTCAACAGTCTTTATTGGTTATTAGCTAACCTGGCTGCACTATCCCAGCACTTAACTGTATACCACAACCCTGTATAGGCAGGCAAGTAAGGTTGTGCCATGTCACGCAATAGGTTTGGCAGCTAAGCTGTCACCTGCATAGGTAGGCTTGCTAGTTCTGATCTGAGCAGATGCATGGGGAAACTGTACAAAACTGCTCTACCCACTTGGGAAAAGTGGAACTCCTCCAGTGTTGACAACCTTACTATACACAATCATTTTATTACCTTTAAAGAACATATGAGCAATGAACGTTACCAACAGTGTTATAACATTTCCAAGTAATTTTCCTGTAATTTTCCTGTGCCCAATACAAACTATATGTGGATCAGAAATGATGAGCCCATAGCAAGTTTTATAAAGCTGGCTGTATCATCAAGATCATTAAAACATTCTATGTTCCTGCTCAATATAAAATTTCAGGTCACTTTGAAAGAGTATGGCATAATCACAAATTGAATTTCTGGGTAAAGCATTATTGTGCTATCACAGCGTCATTAATAGCCTATTTATTAAAGCAGCAGGAGTATAATTTGTGCCACCTTTAACCAATCATTTCTGAAAAGGAAGGCTTCTGGGAAATAATTTCAGATATTTTCAAAATCTGGCAATTGTGCAGATTCCTTTGAAATTTAATCATGTCAGCAAGAACAGAGAGGTAATTTATGGAGATTATTAATGCTTTTAAGAGGTGAAATGGATGCATCCCATTTTCTTAACCTTTCCAATAATAAGACCAATAATAGGTCCGTGGGTTGTTTCCGCAGCTTGTGAGCAGAGCCACGCAATACTGATGGCCCCAGCACAAACACACTCCAGCAGCAACCAGCCCCAGCACCGCTTCCTTCTGCAGTGCTCACCAGCTGCTCTGAGTTGCAGAGGGCACGTATCCATCTCCAGTTTCTTCCCAGTGACACCTAAAAGCATGGGCATATTTTACAGGGACATGTGCTGAAGACAATTCTCTTGCTAACAGACTGTTCCCATTTCAGAAGGCTCCTCCACTCAGCTCCTGTAAGCACAGAAGTTACAGCCTAACTTCTCGCTACACCTCTGGGTACACAAGTCTTCAACCTGGCCTTCCATGACCTGCTTTCTCACTCTTTTTGTGGGTGGAAGTCCTATCTTCCAGTACACAGAAGGATGGGGAGGATCTGAGCTGTGCTTTTATTTCTCCTGGAGAAATCTCATGGCGATGAGCTTACCCCAGAGATGTCCTGGTGCGCTTCGAGTTCAAGGTTGTTCTGAAATCTCACCTATCAGGTGCCTGCCAATAAACAGATGCACACCCAGCTAATGACACTCCGAGCTGTGACTCCTGACCCTCGCCATTCAGTTTGTCAGCATTTTTAACATGAAATAAATGGGAAATACAGGAACCTGAGCAGTGGGTGGCTATAAACAGGTTGCTACCTCTCACCTACATTTGTTGAAGAGAAAGTGTGAGGAAAAAGGTCAGACAGAGAATAAGAGTTTTTATTTCAGGCCATAAAACAATAACAATGGCATTTCCAAACTCAATAAACAGTCAAGTTGTTCAGGAGGAGAGAAATGTGGCGATGAGTAGAGGCAAAGCAATGTCTTCAGCAAGGAAAGTGCAGGGGCATAAACAGAGGGTGTCGGGCTGCACCACCCTGAGCTGCTGCAGTTAACACTTCTAGTATCAGGCAGGACTAAATGGCAGCAGGGAATGGGAACAGCACCACAGTGCTGCTAACGCTGTAGCCAGACACTGGTTTCTCTCTTACTGGGTAGTACTCAATGCAACAGCTCCTTTTTATTTTCCCCAACAAAAGCTGAATTGAGGGCCTGGAAAATTACAAGTGTAATGACCTACTCTGGGTGTTCCTGCCACAATTACTGCCTGCGTGGCTAATCTTGGGTGAATTACCATGATACTGCAAACATGACATTGCAGTAAACTCCAGCCCTTCAACTCCCTGGTCATTGTGGGCTTAGGAGGTCATCCAAGCCATGCACAGCCAGAGTCATTGACCCCGATCCTTGGTCTCATTGGGACAGCTCTGCTCCAGTGCCAAGCTGCCCTACGGCTAGCTTGGCTGCCCCAAGGGACATTGCTGGCAGCAGGGTGCATGAGCAGGCAGCCTGCCTGCACCCTGCCCCCTTGCTCTCAGGGACATCTTTGGGAGCCTGGCACCTCGCCCTGCAGACAGTTGATGCTGGCCGCCCTGGGCATTGGCACAAGGCAAACCCCCAGACTGCAAAGCGGAAAAGGTCACTCGGAGGAAGTGTTCTGCCCCACAGCATTTGCAACAGTTTAATTGCATTTGATGAGTATCAGTTGATATTTTAATTTTTTTAAATGTAATGCATTGCAGATGTTAAAAGGAGGCTGCATGAGGCATATGGTAGGTCTTTCATTACTGTAAGCCTGGATTTTCTCCACAGTACAAATGATTTTCAGCCTTGTGCCTTCTCCCCTGATCTTACTCATCACTGTGACAGCAATCCACATCTCTGCTGTGGGCTGCTTTTTAGGAAGTGGGCACATGATTGATTACACACTGGGAAAATAAAGAGCCAAACCTCATTTGGAGAGACTCTATTTTAATGACTGTTTAGCATCACGTCATGACATCATGATCAATCTTTGGAGAGAAGGCATGACAAACAGAAGGAGAACGTGGGGATTGGAAAGGAGACCCCGGCTTCTGCATGGAAGATTGAAAAATCAGCTTTTTCTGGTTTTATTCTGACACTTTCCTACAGGCCCCAGAAATGCCTGTCTGCCAGGGAGGCTGTGCACTATACCACCTCCTGGCGCTCTGTCAGCATTAAATCGTCCCCAGACATCCTGTTTTGGGCTGGTTTTTAACGCAGGGATCAGCCCGCGCCAGGGAGACTTGCGACGGCGTCGCTCCCGGAGGGGCCGTGGGCGCTTTCCTCCTGCCCCCTGCCGCCCGATGTCGTGACTGCACCCCCTCCCTCGGCAGCGCTCCGTCCTCTCCCCAGCCAGCCCTGAGCAGGCCGGGGGGCTTGCGCGGGGTTTGGGTGATGAGGAAAGGCTGGTACCTTTGAGCATCTCTCCTGCTCCTCCTATTTGTAGGTCTCGATTTTTCAACAAAGCGGCACAAGCGCTGATCTCTTATCCCGAATGAACATGCGAGCAAAGGAAGGAAGAAGGTAGGAATGGTTGCACGCAATATAGTTCAGTAAAAAGAAGGGGCAACTTGTCTTGTGTGCATTCTAGGGTATTTGAGGACATGTGGATACAGGCTGTGACGCCAGATGGATTGATGCTCAGCCTTGCTGCAGAATAGCAGCTGGTACTGAAGAGGTTCCTCGACAACTTTTGCCACTATTTCTATTCCAG
>JAOEHX010023745.1:0-23053 GCA_025448015.1 Bolborhynchus lineola | reverse complement strand
CACCCCCGTTTTTTTTTTAATCTTCAACTGGAATTTCCTTCACTGAGTAAAAATGCAGGAGAGAAAAAGATCACGTACTGCTCCTACCATAATGTAAACTCTCCTCTTAGTTGCTGTCCTCCAATGCTTTTATCTTCAGGAAGACTGGTAGATCAAAACCTGAATAAACTTGGGAAGGATGAAATGCTGCAAATGATTAGGCATGGAGCAACACACGTGTTTGCCTCAAAGGAAAGTGAGATTACAGATGAGGATATTGACCACATTTTGGAAAGAGGTGCAAAGAAGGTGAGATAAAGCGCAAACAAACAGATGCCCACCTTGAATTTGATGGTGAGATAGTGTGTCCCTAGATGATAGCTTGGTTGTAAGCCAGAGAGAATAAGGGGACTTCCTATGGAGGGTTTACATCTTGTTTTTTTGAGCAACCTGGTCTAGTGGAAGGTGTCCCTGCCCATGGCAGGGGGTTGGAACTGAATGAACTTTAAGGTCCCTTCCAACCCAAACCATCCTATGAGTCTGTGTTTGTTTTTTCTACATGAACATGGGATGTTTTATAATGAAAATACCTTTCAAAATTGCTACTGTTCTTTTCTCTTCCCCCCTCCAAGACTGCAGAAATGAATGAAAAACTTTCAAAGATGGGTGAAAGCTCACTCAGGAATTTCACAATGGATACAGAGTCCAGCGTGTATAATTTTGAAGGAGAAGACTACAGGGAAAAACAGAAGGTAACATCTAGAGGAAAGCACTAAGTTGTATGATTCAACCATGTTTACTTAAGAAGTGTTGGTTAAAATGCAGCATAGGCATAGTCTTATTATTTGGGGCGGTGGGATTTGTTTTTATAGATGGCCTTTACAGAGTGGATTGAACCACCAAAACGAGAAAGAAAAGCCAATTATGCTGTGGATGCTTACTTCAGAGAGGCTCTTAGAGTCAGTGAGCCAAAAGCACCCAAGGTGAGTTGGATTAGCTCCCCCCCTCCTATAACCAATTGTTCTTGTTAGAAGCAAAACAGATTCTGGATGTGAAAGCGAGTCCCTTACAAACTTTATATTTCAGGCACCACGGCCTCCAAAACAGCCAAATGTACAGGACTTCCAGTTCTTTCCTCCACGCTTGTTTGAACTATTGGAAAAAGAGATTCTCTACTACAGGAAAACAATTGGGTACAAGGTAATTGCAGAATTCACACTTTGCAACAGTAGACTATATACTTCTGCCTTTCACACTAATGTACATGAAATAAATGTTGAGCTGCACAAATGATAAGGTTATATTAACAGGAAAGTGGCATTTAGCTGTAAAATATCAATCAAATTTCACAAAACATTTCAGGTACCTCGTAATCCTGATCTGCCAAATGCAGCCCAAGCACAAAAGGAAGAGCAGCTTAAGATTGATGAGGCTGAACCACTTAATGATGAAGAACTAGAAGAAAAAGAGAAGCTTTTAACCCAGGTATGGTTGGGTCTTTAGTGAGGCTGAGATCAGCTGAAGCTTGCTTTGTGTTTTACAGTGTTACAGGAACATTTCTCGGTTTTTGATTGATGTGCTGTAGTTAACAGAGCTGCAAATTTTGGTTCTGACTTACAAGAGGTTTAGCATTGTTTGTTGTGGGCCTGGATACCTTTGAAGGTGGTGAACCTAATTAGAGTACTTGCATTCTACTGAATCTGACTGGAGCTTGGAACTAGATAATCTTTAAGGTCCCTTCCAACACAAAACATTGTATCATTTTATGGTCTATATCCTGTGTATTTCAAGCCTGAAGAGTAAGAACTAGCTCAGTATCAGAGTCTGGCTTCCCAAGTTTACATTGACAGTCACCTGTGACATTTTTCCTCAGCTGTCTTGCAGACTTGCTGTAGGGCTGACGGTGCTACGTCCTACATTATTTAAGATATATCTTATGCCAAAGTATCACTCCCACATGGAAATGAATTCTAGAGGATGAATGGTCAGTTTTTCTAAACTATAACTGGTAGTGGAGGACATCCCTCTCAAGATATAAGCTAAACAGGAATATAATTTGAATAGCACATACATTTGAATGATTTCAGAGAGGTTAATGCCTGTTATGTCTTATTTGGGTATTGCATTTTTGCATTCTATTTTGGTGGAGAGGAAGCAGAATTGCA
This sequence comes from Bolborhynchus lineola, assembly GCA_025448015.1. NCBI lineage: Eukaryota > Metazoa > Chordata > Aves > Psittaciformes > Psittacidae > Bolborhynchus > Bolborhynchus lineola. The sequence goes on along the minus strand of JAOEHX010023745.1, from coordinate 20,909 downwards.
GGACAAGATCATTATTAAAACAGTGCAATCAGTTAAAGCTCTGGTTAAATTGAAACATGGCTGGCAGAATGTTTTACTGCCAGCTGCTTGTAGAAGTTACTGCTAATATGAAGTGGGCCTATTTGGGCAGCTGATAACTTCAGCAGTACTGTTTTTGGCCTTACTGATTATCATCACAAGACTGTTTTAGAACTTCTGAAGGAGGGCAACCAGAAAATGGCTGATGGTATCTGTGGGGCATGCGGTAGGCCTTTTTGACAGAACCAATATAGACTCTACTTGCTTCACTTTAGGGTCTTTTTCTCTTCAAAAGTGATTCCATGTTCTCTTTGAAAGAAGAGGAGAGATTTAGTTTATGAGATGGAGACTCTTATCCAGAACCAGTAGGTAGTTAAGAGAGTACAATGACTGCAGTGTAAAACAGTTTTTCTGCTAACATGAAACTGCAGAGAAAGTGGAGGTTTAATACTGTTGGAATGATGGAGGTGTTATGGGAGGTTTAAAGAAATCTATTGATTTTGGAGAAAGACAGATCCTAAACTTCTATCTGATGTTTCTTTTGATCGCTCTGAAGGGATTCACTAACTGGAATAAGAGAGATTTTAACCAGTTCATCAAAGCTAATGAGAAATGGGGCCGTGATGACATTGAAAATATAGCACGGGAAGTGGAAGGGAAAACCCCAGAGGAAGTCATTGAGTATTCAGGTAACTTCCTTTGTTAAGCAGTAATCTTTGAGAACCTATATCTGATGCTGCTTATTTTGCCATGTTAAGCCTGTATAATTAAAGCTGCACTAAAATGCGTGTCTTACTACCTCAATACATCCTAAATTTACTCTGACTGGATAGTGCTGGCTTCAATACTTGTTAATTTTTGCAAAAGGAAATGCAGACAAACAGTGCTCAGCTGGAGAGATTTTACTTTTCCTTGTATACACTTACCAGTAGTTTTCTTGAATCTCTACCCCTGTATTACCTCATCCCCATCAAGGGTGGGATACAGTAAACATTTTGTGACTGAATATATAATGACCATCAGGCTTTGTAACCTAGGCCGTTTGGCTACTTACCTCTGATGTCTTGGAAGTGTTTTCTACTGTAGTGCAGCTGCGAGATCCTGGGGCTAAATTTCTGAGGGTACATAGCAGCTTACAGAGATAAAAATGCTTTAACGAAAACTTTCATTTAAGCATCTCTCTCTTTTTAACAGTTAGTTGCTCCTGTCTTTGGCCACTCACTTGCCTTCCTGCTTCTCTCCGTAAAAACTTACTGCTGTTACATCAGTTTCCATTTTAAGAAGCATTTTTTCTTTGAGAAGGAGGTTGGCTAACAAAAGCCTTCCTGATCTATATCACACCTCATTTAGACTGAGGACTCCTGTATCTACCCCCTTCAAAACAGCATTTGTAATATTGCAGCACATAATACCAGGAGGGAAGGCTCCCTATTGGGTAAAGACATGCCTGTTTTTATGCAGCAGTAATTTTCTGCTAAAGTGCCAACATCTTTTTTTTAAGGTTCAAACCCCCTAGCTTTTAAGATGCATGATAAGCTAAGCAATTATTCTTTTCTTAGCTGTGTTTTGGGAAAGATGCAATGAACTCCAAGACATAGAGAAGATCATGGCTCAGATAGAAAGAGGAGAAGCCAGAATCCAGAGACGAATCAGCATAAAAAAAGCACTTGATACAAAGGTACCTCTGCTGCATTTCCTGCTTCCTTTCTTTCCCCATGCTAGTGAGGTTTGATGAGGGACTCTGACTAGCCAATGAATGATTACAAATAATGAATGAAGACAATACATTAGGCTTGGGATTTGCTTCTTTTGCATATTCTGTTCCTATAGCTTTTCGGCACTTTAGAAGTGCTGTCCTGGCTATGATGATAACTTCAGGTATGGCCTTCCTTCTTGTTTGTAACACTTGTCTTTATCATAGGACAAATAGGTCATAGTGCTGTATGTCAAATTGCTTATAAACTACATGCTTTCTGAAGTAACAGAATTTCTTTTAGACCCATGTAACTGAAAATGCTATATATACACATTTAGAGCACTTAAAAACAGAAGACGTAGCAAGCAGAGGAGGATTTGTTCTGATCTGTTTCACCAACCAAGTTTGGTAATGAACAGATGTGTGTTAAATTAAGACAGTGTATTGGAATTTCCCTCCCACTTCAGGTATGACTAGTTAGTTCTCTCTTCTAGGGAAGTCAGGAAGAGCAGTGTCTGACTCAACTAACTAGAATTCAGCTGAACCATGGGCCATAGTCTCAGTAAGAACACTGAGACTGTCTCTACTCTGATTTTGACCATTCGTGGTTAAAAAGGATCAGTGGCAGACTGTGACTGTTTTCAAACGTAGTGATAAGTCTGAAGTCTACCGTTAATCAAGTGATCACAGGCAAAACTGTCTGTTGTCTACCAGTGCAGACAGTGTTGATAAATGCAGTCTAGAACCCGCAGTTCCTTACCTGTGGTTAGCACTGAGATCATAAAAGTCCATTCTCTAAGTTGTTACTGTTCACTTGCCTGTCTTCATGTGATGTATTGTTTTCATATAAAATACTTCCATACTAATTCTGAGCCATTTCTTAGTTTTAGATGATCTTTCTTGTTTTGTTTAGATTGGCAGGTACAAAGCCCCATTCCACCAGCTAAGAATATCTTATGGTACTAATAAAGGGAAGAATTACACTGAAGAGGAAGACCGCTTTCTAATCTGTATGCTTCACAAGCTAGGATTTGATAAAGAAAATGTCTATGATGAATTAAGACAGTGCATCCGGAACTCCCCACAGTTCAGATTTGACTGGTTTCTCAAGTCCAGAACTGCAATGGTAAGTATCAGTCTGTTCTGCTTTTTGCTCATGAATGCCTGTGACTGCACAGTTACGCACCAGCCTAATCAAATAGCTTCTGAAGCACTGAGCTACGTACATGTATGCAATGCATTATATTCTTATGGACTTCTCAACAGCTGTAGTGGATGGCAAATGCAGTGAACTAAAAGGTCTTATGGGAAGGTAGTATAAAATCCCAAGGCACTGTTTTTCAAAATCAGGGTGAATTTGAGTTAAATACAAGCATGTTTTAAAAAGCAAACATCTGCATTACAGCCATTCCTGTAAAGCCAGTCAATAACACAAAATATTTTATTCCCTTTTCTCTCTGCCAAGATATAGCAAAAACTGACATACTTACAGGCATTTCTAATAGTATACTATGATTTCTACCTTAAGTGGCTGCCTAATATAGTGAGTGAATGTTGTGCAATTTAGGAGCTCCAAAGGCGATGCAATACTTTAATCACCCTGATTGAAAGAGAAAACATGGAACTGGAAGAAAAGGAAAAGGCAGAAAAGAAGAAACGTGGACCAAAACCATCTTCGGTAAGATTTAAAAAGGCATTTCTTTGGAAAGCTCATTTGAAGACAGGGTACTTTTCCAGTTGTCTGAGACAAGCAATATCTAAAGTTACATAGAAACAACAACCAAATACCTTGTAAGGCAATAGTAATTGCTGGATTAGCTAGTACAGTCATGGATGTGAAATAAAGGAAAATAAGTTTAGGTTTTAAATTGTAGTTCGCATGCCTTGGAGCAGATAAACCTATTATGTTTTGGAACACTGACTTAGTACACTGCATAGGTTTACCCTGCGTAGGTTACCCTGGTAAAATAACCCTGAGATTTATTTGGCCTTTTGATTAATTTTTATCCCTAAAAAAATGGTGTTTACCACTAAGGGATCCACAGGCAGTACACACCATTGCTTCCTCTTTGATAATGCCGGTGTTCCAATGCAGACTCTGCTCTCTGCCATCACCTTCCTTGTACTGGGGGTTGGTCATGAAATGGGCTTTTAGAGCTAGATTTGGGAAAACAGTTTTTATGCTTGACTGCTCTCTTTGCTGACTAAATTCAAAGTATTGTTAAATATGCAAAGGAAATATCAACTTTCTTTACCCATTTCTTGCCTGGATTTGTTGTTCAGGTAGTTGTCACGTAGAGCTGCTGTATCAAAAACTTACTTAGAAGCACAACTGACGTTGCAGATGTGCAGAAATCAGTGAAGTTAAGAGTGGTGGATTAATAAGTGTCTTAGAACTGTTTACAGACTATTTAAGCAGGTATTTAGAAAGCTTTATAAAGCCATATTTTCCTTCTATACACTTCTTGCCTCTATGAAATCGTGCTCTTCCAGAATTGGAAGAATACAAAACAGCTATCCTGAGGAGGATGTGCATGTTTGCTGTATTACGTCATCTGTATTTATCACTTTTTAAAGCTTGCTTGCAATCCTTTTGTATCACAATAACTTATTAAAATCTTACCTTCCAGGCACAGAAACGCAAAATGGATGGTACTCCTGATGGCCGTGGAAGAAAAAAGAAGCTAAAGCTGTGAATGCAGAATTTTTATAATCACTAAATTTAAAAAGTAGTTCTTTAATTTACGGGTCTTCATAAGATGTACTGTATAATGCTCAACTATTATGTCATTAAAGGACATCGGGTTCATCTGTTTACTGAACTAGAAACATAGTACTTAACATAGTTTCACTTTTTTAAATGCAACAGCTGTGCTGAATTTTTTTTACCATTAACACTTGAAGTAATAAAATAGGCTTCATTTATTAATAAGGCTTCACGTGGCTTTTTTTTCATTAATTTTCATTGAATACCCATTTAATCATCCCCCATTTTTTATGTCTTAGGGTGTGGTGAACACTTCCTTCGTTATGATCAGTAGAAGTATTTAATTGGGGGTTTGTGTTATGAGCCACCACCAGTCAAGCCCCATTTCTGGAAATTCCACGTCTCTGACCTTACTTACCTTTGTCTGTGCAGTGAAATTAAATTCACTGTACTCTGTTCTTTGATATTACCTCAAGAACTTACAAGCAACACAACATACATACAGATTGGAATAAACAGTAACATTTTCTGCTTCAAAGCTGTGACAGAAGAAAGGTAAGTCAGTCACACTGAGGTTTGTACTTAATCAGAATGGCCTAAGAATGGTAGAATTGTTTCTATTAGCAGCAAGTCAGAACAGAAAAATGTAACGATGTGTAAACTAACCCCCCTGTTGTGGTTTAAGCCCCCTGAACTCAGGCCGTGCCCTTGTCTTCAGTGACTGTGGTAAAGTGTTGGTTACTGTGAAAAGAGCGGGGCTAACTAGTCGCTGCCTGGCAAGTCACACTGTTCACAGCTGGACCTGAGCATTTCCTACACCACCCATTCTTTTTTAGGTATCTAGTACATAAAGGCTGAGATGAAATCCCATGTTTCCCAATACCATCACCTTATGGAGCATAACTTTGGAATTTGCTAGGGGGGGAAAAAAAGAAAAAAGCAACCAAATAAAACAAAAATACAAAAGCCCCCAACAGACTAAATGCTCAGTTTACATTGAGTAACCTTCGTTCAATTTTGGCCTGTTTAAGAGCACATATCAAAAGCTGTGTAAACAGGGAGAAATGTATCCCTATAAAAAGCGACTTTTTAGAGCTTCAGTACTTAAGCAAAACAGAGCCTAAAGAAAAAGCTGAAACTTCATTCACCCATATGGATTGCAGGCACAGTAGCACAGTCCTTATTAGTATATTAGATTCAGTTTAATTTCAGATGACAGTCACAGACACCAGCTAAAACCAGGTTGCTAACCACACTTCACTCTTCAAAAAGGCAAAAGAACTTGGTGCATACAGCAGAGATAACAGCCAGTCCACAACACTTTACAGGTTGAATTATCAGCAGCCCTAGAAGAAATCAGTCTAAGTAGGTGCTTACACATACCCAAAACAAAAATGCTGCAATGCTGAAGCCTTCCTTTAAAAGCATCCCTTTTCACAAAAAACAACACCATCAAAACCCCAAACCAAGCCATGGTCATTTGTTTACAACTAGCCTAAACAAAAACCTTGAAGCAAAGGGAAAGCTCTATTACATAGTTAAGCAGCGCTTCATTTGTGCTAGCAATTCTCAAGTGCCAGCATGCAGAAAGTGAAAGGAACTAAACCTTCATCTCCCAAGTGGCATCTTGCTAGCTATACAAAATTTATTTTCTTCTAATTAGTAAAAAAGAAGTAAAAAATAACTTGCTTTGGCTGGTACAAGTGATTCCCCAGTGCCATCTGTCAAAACAAGCTGCCTTTAGAAGTACTTCCCTGTATTTTGTTGTTCTAATTGAGCAGAGGAAGGTAGGCAATTATCTGTGTAGTAGGGAATTGGTATTGCTCTGGAGTACTAGAATCTGGTTAAGGATGCTTGAAAGCACTAACGTCAGCCAGCACCTAAACAATGACATACTATTTTTCTAGTGTGGCTTTAAAATAGAGTTCTAATTCTCACTGATCACAGGTAATGCTCTCCTTGCAGGTAAACACAATTACAGCCTTACTTATGTGTCTCCTGTCCATATGTCTGAGGTCCTCATTAAAATTTAAGACAAAACTTGGTACCACTCATTTAACAGAACACTGTCATCTACTATTTAGCTTCTATTCTCATACTGCCTTCTTTCCCTTGCAATAATTATTACAAAAACAACAAACCAAAAACAGTTGCATGAAAGCTGGATACTGTACATGTAACCAAAACCAGCATCCATCTAAGCACCAACCATGATAGATACAAGGCACGTTCACAGCTGCATGTTCGAAACATGGTTTAAAAACTAGTTTTAAAAACAAACCAACACAAAACCAAAAACCAACCAACCAAGAGTAAAGCATCATCTTGCAGTCATGGAGTACTAGTTTGAATTCTGTAAATTGAAGTCACTCCCACAGAAGTCTCTACTAACACCAATACTGTCAAAAATAGCTGCCCATGACAGATACTTGAACCAGCACTAGAAGCAGAGCAGCCAAATGTCTATGCAAAGGAGTCAGCCAAGAGCTAAATTTGAGAGTCTGCTTCTTGGTGAAGTTATGCAATATAAGACAAGCACCTGAGAAATTGGCTACACTTTGGAACTGTCACTGCTGCTGGAGTGGCTGATGGGTGCTTTGCTTTTCCAAGCAGAGTACTATCTCCTCTACTTCAACAAGAAGTTAGGATCACAGTGCAGAACAGGAGCAGCAGTCCTGCCATACCTCCAGTAACAGGCACACCACCATTTCCAGAGTCCTTGCTTGTCTTTTCCAGTGGGCCTGTGGTGTGGTGTGGTGTGGTGTGCCAACTGGGATCACGTCTTTCTGGACAATAACAGCTTTGTCAGAATGATCTAGTGCAATATGCTGAATTTTTGTGCCCCTGTTCTTATCTGCTACAATGTCTTGTATGAACACCGTGGTGTCTGGGTTGGCTCTTCTGCTGCTTTTAAAGACTGTGGTGCCAACGCTTCCTTTGGCAGAGGAGAACAAGTGGCAGTAGTCAAGACTCCTTTTGCTGTTGTGCCTGTGTGCATTCTCCTTTGATCACTGTGTAGGTAGTGTGAATGTACCATTCTCAGCCAGTTGCCACCTTAAAAAAACCCACACGCATGGAACCCCAGCAAGCCAGAACCACCCCCTCGTACTAAGCTGGGAAACACCAAGCCTCAGGTTCATCCAGACAGATGCCCCAAGTTTGCTGCCAAATATGTCTAATTAAAGTCAACGGCAGAAATAGGCACATGGAGATAGGATTAACCCTTTCTTAACACAGAATGCTGAAGTAGATCAGATGAACTATGCTATAAGAGAGCCTATTTCTTTCTAGTGTTAATGAAGCAAGGCTACTGTATTTACCTAAAAAAAACACTGGTCTTAATTTAGGCAAGCACTACCCACTCCAGGAGACCAAAAAAAGACTTCAGAAATTTGAATTAATTTGACTTAAAGCAGGATGCAGAGTTCTCTCTTATTTCACGAACCAACCACCTTTTTTTCACCCCAGTTGCAGGAAAGTCAGATTAATTTCTTAGTTTCCTCCTGTGTAAAAGTCTCCCTTGGTAAGCTAAACCAGTGACTTCTGTTTGCAGGCGCAAGTGTACATGTCTGCACCAAAAGCAAGGCTGCAAGAGAGTAGCTCAGGGTTACAAAGCAATGCTGTCAATGTTTCTACACTGTGGGGAGAAGGAACAAAGCAAATGTGTTGCTCAAGTCTGTCACTATCTGCCCATGAATACCTGCATGCTCTGGTCTCCATCCTCAGCCATCTAAGCAAGAAAGAATTTTTGTGCTATACATATCAGACAACATACCTGGAAGAGAGGAGTGGATAGCAGGCTGAAACTGTCAGAACCAGGCTGTTTTGCCATAGGAAAAGCATCTGTGTGATCAGCTGCTAGTAAAGCACAAAACTCCAGGTTTCCAAAGACTTGCTTGTGCCTCTGGTGGAGCTTTTTCTTAAAGGAAGTAAGTCTAGTATTTCCAGATTCATATGGAAATCTGGGATCTAAAAATGTCTGCTACCATAACTCTTCATTTACACACCGGATCTTGAATCTGTACAAGAAGGAGGGTGAGTCAGCCAGACATCCGTATTCCTGGTTGTCTGGGCTGTACTTGGGCATGTACCCACCAGCTTCAGTGCAAAGGAACGCCTTCTTGATGGTACAGCTGAAGGAGTCACAGAGATTCTGAACTGGATCCACCATCGCTCAGCCGTAGATTTCAGATCCTACTAAAGCAAATTAACACATTTTACACTATACCTGTCAATTTTAAATTGGTAGATCAAGTTATAACCAACCACTGTTCTTTAAAATCCTCAGGATATGAATTATATAGCTTCAAGTGTGCCTTCGGCACCTGAGCACACTCTGTTCCATGACTATTACTATTAATTTATCATGCTCTTTAGACTCATTTTCTGTTACAATTTGTCCTGACATGTGGTTCTTACAGTGCAGCTCATTTTTAAGCAAGCTTTTCCCTTCTCTTCACTAGATGGCAACCCATATTCATGTATAAGAAACTACCCAGCATGACAGCATGATATCAAGCCAAATAAAGTTCTTGACTGGACATTTGGGTTTCAGACTGATAGCTCAAAGAAGGGACCAACAAAATACAAAATTATTTCTGGCCCAATACTGCCATTAGCAGGACTTTCCCTGGAACCTGATAACAGGTCCAGTGAGTAAGTACAGAGTGAGAGAGCACCTGGGCCAGAACTCCAAAAAAATCAAGAATGACTCTGAGCATCTTGGCTGAAGCCATCTGCAGTTACTGTGCATCTGGTCTGTAACTGAGAACAGGCACGTGACCAAGTTGAGGAGCCTCAGGTGTACAAGTATTCAATTCCTGCATTTCTAACTAGAATAATTTCAGACTAAAAATTATTCAGTCCCCTAAAAATGGGGCAGAAATTCCTATTGTTGACAGCTTGGAAGCAAAGCAACCAGAGTGAGGGAATATGTGGTTATGTAGTAGCTAAGCAACATCTGTGGTTTCAGATGTAGGAACCTAAATACTATACCTACCTTTGGAATGCTTTTCCCCTCTGAGCCCATAAACAGAACCAAAGCCTGTTTCAATTACACTAAATTACATCATATTTTAGTGCTTCTGTAGTCTTCTTTTCTGCAGTGCAAATACGTAGACCACATAGGGGTTATAAAACTGGTAAAATACATACTCAGGTCTCATTAAAAGTGATTCTGTTTAAGCTTTCCTAATATGCTGAATGCACAATTGACTTTTTTTTACCTTTACTGAAGGCTACATCAGTGCCTCCTCCAAATCCCATTGATCCATCAGAGATCCAAGGGTCTTTACTGGACAGCAGAAACATTGAGTATTTAGATAGAACTCTATTGCCACTGGGTCACTGACCTGTGGGGAAAAGTGAAATTAAATGATCAAGAAAATGCCTTGGTTGTAACTTTACAATGATCATTGTACACCAGTGCCATAGTAGTGATGTGTGGATCAAACCTTTCAGCAGTACACAGCATTTGTAAGAATCCCTCCTGCATACGTAAACCTCCTGTTGCGCTTCTCATCAGGACCCATTAAAATGCACAATTGTAGCACTTTGTTTCAACTTTGCCAAGTAAAATAGCAAAAGTTTATCTGTTTCCTCAGATACATCTTTTCAGGGACACTTGCAAAAGTTACTGGAAGAACAGGGCTGTGGGCAAGAGGCCAATAAAACCAGATAAGACTAGAACCTAGCTCAAGACAACTGATTTCCCCTGTTCTAAATACCAATCCATATATTCAAACCAATGAGCACAGGATCAGAAAACTTGTCTGCCCCTACCAGCACTGTACATGTTCTACTTGCAACCTAGAAGCTGCCCAGAAAAGTAACTCTGCCAGTAGGCCATGCTTGGAGACCATGCTGGAGTTTCCTGCAAGAAGGTTAACTCCTCAGGTGCAGTGGTAGGACCCTCCAAGTCATTGCCCTCCTGCCTTTCCCACGGCAAACACCTTGCGGCTGCAGGAGCCCAGCATATTTGGATGGAGGAAGCTGGCTCCAGGCCACTGATCTGTGCCAGCCCCATGAATGCGACCTGTTGGGAGATCCAGCGCACATATAATGCCAGGGAGATACAAAGGGGAACAGAAGATGAATGGCTTTCCAGAACAGATATAAGGTAAAGACCTAAGCAGTCTCACATCACTATTTAATCTTGCTGGCCACAACAAATCTAGGGATAACAGTCATAAGGATATACACGGAAGTGCAAAACTAACCTAATATGCAGATACCACCACAACTCCAGTTATTTCCTTCCTCATAAAATCATCTTCCTGTGTATCATTAACATCCTGCCTTAAAAGGTGGCAGCACAAAGTCCATTGCTGAAACAGTGTCTTTAAAGTAGTATTTCAATTCAACACCCATGAAGTGTTTCCCACTGCTTGATAAAAAGACCTTCTAGGTACAATTCTATTACATTGAATCTCAGTTTTAAAAATCAACCCCCACTACATGTTATTTTTGAAACAATGTCACTTAGAACTAGAATTCTCTCCATCTTCAGCCCCTGCCTTCCTGAGGAAAAGCATCCAAGTACTTGGGAATGGGCTGGACTGTGAGATAAATAAATGGATACATGATACTGGAATAACTAGAAAAAAAATATTTTAGTTTGCTTTTATCTCATGTGACAAGATGAGATCTTGAGCAATCTACAAGAACTTTAAAACTCCTTCTGAACCCATCTGAAATACTCCCTGATTTTCTCTTGACAGTTGGTGCTGTCAGATCATCTCTTTCAGCAGTTACAGAACACCTGCCTTGCACCCCAAATTTGCCTTTGGCTGGTTTTGCCCATGTGGCTTCATAGAAAACCATGTAAGTTCTAAGTAAAATGGTGTACCTGTAGGAACGTGATGTCCATATTAAATGCAATTGGGTCCCCTGGGTTGCAGATGATGGGAAGGGCAGATTGCTGACGAGGCTCAGCAATGCAAATGATAAAATGCACAGCGTAAGTACCTGAATAAATCTTGTGCCTGCAAAAAGATCAGAGAAATTAGTATCTCCACAGGCTCTGAACAGTCTCTCTTCCAGCTCACATTGCCCCTGAGGTGAAACCAAATTCCCAGCACCACCTTAAGCCACTTTCATAAACTTGGACATAAACACTATCAGAAACTCTTTGTGACCATGGTGCTTTACCTCACACAGGAAGTGTATGCACCAACACTGCCAACTTGCTTCAGCAGCACAGGCAAGGCACTGACAAACACTGCTTCTCCTCTACTTCTCTGTAAAATGAAGACTAATTTGGAAGTAGTATCAGGCCTTAGAGGGTTTTACCTTGCTGTGGTGGTGAGAATCAAATATGTCAATGCCCAAATCTAAAACACTAAATCTCTCTGAAGAGAAGATGATTTTGTCAGTGTGTCTCCTTTCCTGCCAGCTCAGCCACAGCTAAGTGACTGGGCTGAGTTGCTCTCACCAAAGCAAGATACTTTCAAGCAAGCCTCTTCTACCCTCTCAGAGGCACAGGCTTTGCAGCCACAGTAGTTCCCACCGACTTCCAAGCTCAGCAGGAGTTAAGTAGCTTTGTCCCATGAGGGGAAAAGATCTAGCTTCTGAAAACAGCAGCAACAGCTCTTGAATCAGAGTTTCCTGGCAATGCCAAGTGAGATGACATTAAGGTGAATTCTTCAAGAGAGTGCTCCAGCACCCGCCTGCTCAGTGAATGATGCCGGCTAGTGCTAGCAGGAGCACAGGTTCAGGCTTCTGGAGCCAAGCTCCAGGGACACTAGGGACTTCTGACTGCTCACTATGTAATGAAAATATATACCTGTAACCAAATGAGTTGATTCACACTGACTGGATAGTGCTGATGACTGCACGGAGAGCATGTTAAAAGCCGACATTTCCTTTGCTTTCCTAAACTCAAGTCCGAATGCAAACTGCCAGAGAAGACAGAGATAAAATTCTGCTGGTGGAAGGTTGGCTTGCTTTGTAGGAGACTGAGTGTAAATGTGAGGCCAGGGTGGTCAGCAGACATCACCATTGATGCCAGAGATGTTCCTGAAAGAATTAAAGGGAAACTGTAATTTCCCATAGTTAATACTGATGCCTGGCATTGTATAAATCAGCACACAGAAACAAAGAAGCGAGAGAATGGAAAGAAATTAACTTGAACCCCAGAAAAGAAAGTGACTGAGTGACTTATTCTCCTTTCTATACTGAGACAGACCCTTTCCTGTGGTACCTTTCTCCTCTGCCAGGTAGACAGCACTACAAATACTACAGGTGGACAGGTTGGCTGTGCACCTGGGTGGGACATCACCAGCTGGTCCTGGAAATTAATCTATTTGGAAGTTCACCACTTCATCATTGATCCACATACTTGTGGGATAGAGGGAGTCTAGAGGGAGGAAGAAGCCAACGATTTTACCACCAGCATTTCCCAACTGCATTTTTAAAGGAAGGCTCTTCATATATTTTGTGCATTTGGAGATTTGAAACACTCACCTAAACCCTGGTGCTCCACCTAGGTATTAAAACCTGTCACACTGATCATTCTGAGACACATCTTCAAACCTACCAACCCCAGAAGAAATGCATTCATTTACGCCTGCTAATGGTTCAATCCATTAAGGCAGATATTCTTTTTCTCCCTTATCTGAAGGATACCCACAAGTGCTGGTACAACACAGTGCAGGCAGGAGAAAGAAAGGGTCTGGGATATTTTGACACAGGGATACCAGGGTTAAGATACTCCAGTACCTTACATATTTCAGTAAGGTTCCTTTCTGAAGCACTTCTATCAACAGCATTTCTGTTGCTCTGTAACTGTACAAATTCATTGCTGGAGTCTATCTCTCCATGAGAACATCTGCTTTTGAGTTGGGTCTGTGCATTAATTTATCTAATTTTTTATAGATTAAAAGCAGCATGCAATTGAGGGAAGATTCAAAACATCTAGGTTAGTAATATACAGCATTAAAAAACAAACATAACTGTGCTTTGGGGTGGGTGTTTTAACTAAGGAAGTCACCGGGCTGGTTCTGCTTTTGAGATTCTCAAAGATGGAAAGCATTGAGACCACACTTCCCCATCATCAGAATGTTGAAGAAAATGGAGTTTAGAAATGTCAGTATCTGAAACAGCTCACCTTGGAGCTCTGATTCAGGAGGGCTGCCTTTCCCATCTTTCCACAGGATAGCTGTGTCATACACAAAGGTGAGTCTCAGTTCAGACTGCAAATCAAAATTGCCACGCACCAACGGCAGCAGGGGAGTGGAAGACACAGGAGACAGAGTTACCTGCAGAATTACATATGACTGCACCACCCCATTTAAGACCTGAAAAACATTGAAGTACCAGGTTACTGCATGCATACTGAAATAAAATTACTTCCACTGCCCACTTTGCATTCTCATGAACTGTACTCTTTAAACCTAGGAAAAAAAAATCCTGCATGGAAACATTGTTCATCAGTTACTGACATCACTATTATTTCAGGTGCTGCAAACCTTGCTAGTGTCCCCAGATCTTTGCCAACTTAACATGAACAGGGTTCATGCCTCTCCAAAATGAAATCAAACACAAATACAGAAATCAGTCTGGTAATACTTTCCTTTACAATAGATTGAACTCTATAGACTATAGCCCCCTGAAACACGGCAATTTAAAACTATGGTCTGAGTTATGGTTCTCTCTACAACCAAGCGACCACCAAGCAACCACAATGGGCAGCCAAGCCCATTAGTAAATAAATCTTTGGCCACAGAGCATTAGTTGAGCACCTATGGAATGGGAAAGCATCAAGCTGCTGAGCCAAGGCTTTCTAAATGTGGAGTCAGCACAGAGGGCCTACAGCCCCCTGCAATTTAAGTGCAATTGCTGTAGGGTGCTTGTGCCTTGAATTATTTTACAAGTAAATGCAATCTGCTCTGTGATCAATGTTTGATGTAATTCAAATCAAATACCTGGAACATCAGCCTGTTTTACTCAGGGAAATTATGTAAAAATATCACATATTGGGTAAACTTCTTTTTGCTTGTTCCTTATCAACCAAGCTTCTATTTATAAAATCTCACCTATGTGACAGCTCTGCTTAAATCCAGACTACTGTAAGTATAAATTAGAGCTTCTAATTAAGACTGTTTTGGGTTTTTTTTATAAAGAACCTTTTTTTTTTCCTGCAGCCTTAAAATGCATTTCCAGGGTTAGCAACATACTCTACTTCTATAAGATAACGAAACTATAGGGCTTTAGGTGATAGCACAAAGTACATAAACAGTTTGGAAAAGCTCTTTTGAGTCAAAAAAAGTTTCTAAAATCCAGAGTAGAAGCAACAGCAATGCAGTAAACTGTGCCCAATTACCAGGAAGATTAATCATGGCTGTGCACAGAAATACAGTGCAAATGAACAAATGTTTACTTCTAAAAACATTTATGCTAAGGGAACACATACAAAACTGCCTGCATAGTGACTAAATCCTTCCTCATGTAATCCTTAATAACAGTTTACATTAGACTCATACTTCCAAAATCTCCTGTAGAGAGAGGAAGGCACTTCATTGTCACATACCTGCCCATCTGTGCCAATGGAGCCACTGTAGTATGTCAGCAGTTCAGACGTATTGCAGTAACTGTTGAACTCCCGCAGGCAAGCCTCAGGTTTGAGGTTCTGGTAGAAACAGGAGGTTTTGGCAGACCACAGAGTACTGCTGTACTCAAAAGGTGACATTTCTCCAGTCACTTTGGGGTTTTGAGTTTCCTCTGTAACAAACTCATTTTTGGTCAGAATCTCATTATAGTCCAATAGGTTGGAGCACTTGTGGTGTCTCACACTAGCACCATCTGGGCTAAGTGTTAGCTCAAAGTTGGATAAGGGGCATGTGAAGATAACTGGCAGCATTCCTGAAACATACATGTCACATGACTCATTTAACATCTTGAATGGAAAAGAGCAAACGAAGTATTCATTAACTGCTTGTGAACATATTTTTAGAGCTGTAGTCTGGAAACAGGAGGTAGGGATACACAGCGTTTCATCCATAAATTAAACTTGCCATTGGCAAGTTGTTCATTAAAAACTGATTATTCAAGGTTCTGCCACAGTGCAGCAAACAACTATGGAGACAAACCCATGGAGGAGGAAAAATGCAAAACAGCATTTGTTAATTAACACTCACCACTTAATGCTTACCATCCATATTTGGCATAATGACTGTTAGCCAGATCAGATTGGGATGGTCAGGATCATCTGGACCTGTATAGCGAATTTTAGCTGAGAAAGGTTCTGCTCCTACTGTTCCTGGGATGTGAGGCTGGCAAAGACCTGAGGAAAGGGAAAACAGAGGTTGTGAGATGCCTGCTAAACTGCTGTGTTGGTGTTGAGCAGCTTGAAAGTGTCTGTCCATAGAGATAGGTCAGAAAAATGCAGAAACATTGACATGCTAGCTAGGGAGTTCCTCACAGCCCTGCTTAGTCTAAACCCTAGGGAGAAAAAAGAATTAACCAACATATGAGCATTAATTCCCTAGAACAAAACACCCCATAGCAGATCTCCATCAGCTGCAAACACCACCTCATCTTTTCCCAATAAAGGCTACCTAACTTGTAGGATTAAAAACTTTCTTTCTTCTAACTGTATAAATTGGACTTAGCAGCTCCAGACCTGCGTCACCTTCAGCATTCACAGCTCAAGCTGCACACTGAAGCCTGAAGCCTACCTGGAAATATTTGGAGTCCAAGCAGATGGATCTGGTGCTGATAAAAAAACCACTGGAGTCCAATTCCCTCATTGGGCTGGTAGCACCATCACTCCCACTTGGAGCACTGACGAGCCAGCAGTAGAAGGTCAGGGTATCATTGATGTTTTCCATGGCATAGATGGATCCAGTTTTATTGAGATCTAAATACTTGGGATTGCTTGCCTATGGGTTGGCATTTACACAAAATGAAGGGGGCTATCTATTCTTCCTTACACCTACTCCAAGAAAGCAAGTATCATTCTATCAGAGCCATGCTTATTACTGTGTATTAGCAAAATAAATCCTTCATGCAGGCATACTTAACGAGAGGGGATATGAATAAATACCATGTGGCTTTTTTGATTGAAAACAAGAACAAACAAAACCACAAACCCCAGGTAGTAGTGAGTTGATACAATTCATGCGTCACCTCTGACCATGCAAACCTGGAAAACGCCAGCGCTAACTCCATGATCTCTACTCTTATTTGACAACAACAAAGTCAGCTCTCCCAAATTCAGACACACTACATTGGAAAATCCCAGAGTTAATCCACTCAAATTAATTAGGAACTGGTAGAAAAGTAAAATCAATGGCCTGAATTCATACATCCCTGGCAGAGTGCTGCGAAGTTACAACTGCACCCTTCCCAGCAGTTTGCTGCTGCTCCCCACAGCAGGATCAAGCAGGAATGAAGCATGTGTGCCTTTTGCTAGTGCCAAAATCACCTTTCTTTTCCTCCTCTGACACTCTCAAAATCATGCTTGATCAACAGTTTAGAACACCTGACTTCACACAAGAACAGCAGATGCGCAAGTCTGTGTCCCTCTGCCAGCTCTGTCTGGAACAGCAGCCTCCTGCGAATGGGACAGATGGCTGATACCAGGGGCTGTTCAGTCAACATTGGTAAAATCTGCTGCTCAGCTGCTCATGGCAGAGCTCTACTCACAAAACCCAGGATGCAAACTGTTTCTGGAAAGCTCTGTAAGACCCAGCGGGGGCCCTTGTTTGGCAACATTTAGCTTCTCCTCACCTGCCTGCCTGCCGGCTTAGCTTTGGGTTTAGAAATCTCTATATTTCTGGCCCTTATTCCATGTGTCCAACTCATCCTCTGGAACTGGTTATTAGCTTGACAGCACAGCCCAGTACCAAAGACCTATTTAGATCAGCAAGTTATACTTACTGCAGAAACAGCTGTCACATGTTAGTGGCATTTAGTGACCCTCCCTTGGAAGTTCTCCTTCTGAATTAGGTTAGCAGAAAGACCTCTGTGCCTCTAACACAGCAACAGCCTGCTGCTTTTGGTTGTCATTTTCCAGAATTGAACACTTTTTCAATGTTCCAGAGCACAAAATGACTAAGCTGGACAAAAGCATGTAGAAACAAGCCATACCGTTACACACACAACATGATAGCCAGTTGCAGGGTTCTTTTAGCAGTATTGTCATACATCAGAAGCGAGACAATGTGAGGCACTGCTGGAAATGTCACATCTGCAATGCTGTCCATTTCTTCAATGTATGCAGTGGCTTTACTGAATCGAGAGAGACAAAAGATTGTGTACACTGCTGACAACAAGGATTGGAAGGAGAAGGAGTAGTGCCTGCAATTTAATTTCTGCCTCCAAGCTCATTCTGGTTTAATTCAGGATTCTTTGATAAAATGGTGACTTGTATTAAGGAAGATTCACTCTTCAGAGGTTTTTACAGGTTTTTCACTTAAAACCTGTTCACCAGAAACTACTTATAAATTAAGGGAGAATGAATTCTCCAAACATTAGGAAAAATAAATAAAACCATTCAAATTTTTCTTAAAAAACCCCCACAAAACCCCAAACCATCCTTGACACACAGTCAAACACACAAACAGTTCCTCACGTGTTCCTCACCTTCAGCAAGGCAGGAGGAAGACACAGGATGAGAAATCTCCTGGTCCAGCTAAAACCAGGGAGATTGCTTACCAATAACTCACTCAAAACACTCAACTTGTGAAAAAATAATTTAATTTCTTGCTAATTAAAGTAGATTTGGGTAGTAAGAAATCAAAGAAAGCACTAAAACATCATGTTTCCTCCTCATTTTCTCATCTTCCTGAACTTCACTCCTGACTTATCTATCCTCTTAAAATGCTGCCACAAGCATAAGATACAAAAACAAATCCCCAAACTCTCCTAAACTAATTTCAGAGACTATGCAGTAGCTTCAGCCTACACATCAATTCTATCTCACTTGACAGATACTTTAAGCTTTTACCAGCTTAAGTATAAAGACTGCGTTAACTTTAGAGCTTCTGCTTTTAAAATAGTGGCCTATGCCCACAGACCTCCTACCATGGGAATGGGAGAGAAGGCCTCATGGATCTGTACTTGAGCCCATGAAGTGGTGCAGAGCACTGGTCAAAGCACCACAGCATGGCTTGGCTTCTTGCTTTCCTTTTTCACATTTTTAAGTCTTCTGATACTTTCTTCCATCTGTACTCAAAACAGGTTTCTACAGTCCAGCTAGTGCACTATGCTTTCCTAAGATGTATAACAGTAACTTGGAAAGAATGAGAGCACTTTCCACCACCAAAAACTCTAAGTGTACAGTAATTCATTCATAAAATTTGTAATTAAAGGCTTCTAGACTTTGTTCAAAGTGTGTGGATGTACAGCTACACCTGTATTTGGGCAGGTATGCACCAAACGAACCGCAGGAACAGGAATAGCATGCTATCAAGCAAGCTGTGAGCACATGGGATTTTAGATGGTTTTATACAAACAAACAAAAAATCATTACAAATGGCACCTTTTGTTGTCAACAGCGGTTACCTGTGTCTCTGCTGTCCTGCTCTCATCAGCTTTCAAGTGGACAGTAAATGCTTCTCTCATTTCTCTTATGCCATCGCACAGAATCTCTACCTCAACAGAATGCTCAGTTTCTCCTCTGAATTCAATATCTGATTAAAAATGGTCCATCAAATTAATGCAAAATCAAGAGTAAAAAATTGCTTTGTCAATTGTGTTCAAGTAATGTATTCCACTGCAATAACATGACTTTGCTCCAAGTGTAGTAGTCTGACCTGTTAGTATCTGTTCCTCAGCACAATTACCAAGTAAAACTAACCCACTTTTGCTGGGCAGAAAAAATACATACAAGCTGATATTGGTAACTTGTTGGAAAACTTAAAATAATATCTAAACATAGTATCCTGACATGAGCTCGTGCCAAGCTAACTAGCTCTCTTCCAAACAACTCGAGGGCAAAACTCAGAATTAGTGTGGACTAGGGAGGCAGTTTGCATGCAGAGATCTCAATTCAGTGGCAAAGCTCAACAGAATAGGTCTGCATGGCAAGGAACGGTCCCAGATACATTATTTACTGTAAGGGTGGTGAGGCACTGGAATGGGTTGCCCAGGGAAGGTTGTGAGTGCTCCATCCCTGGCAGTGTTCAAGGCCAGGCTGGACAGAGCCTTGGGTGGCATGGTTTAGTGGGAGGTGTCCCTGCCCATGGCAGGGGGGTTGGGACTAGATGATCTTCAGGTCCTTTCCAACACTAACTGTTCTATCATTCTATGATTATGCCAGTATAGATACAGCCTCAGGCTCCATTTGCAGTGCATATTTAAGCAGGATCCAAAACACCTGCACTTTGAGCTGAGAAGTCCACATACTTGGCATTATGTCTTTAGGAGATATGTCCATCTCCATGAAATCCCAAGACAAGAATGATCTATTACAAATAGGCTACTGTGGTCCTTCATCCAGGAATCAAGTGGGGACTGTTATTTCTTGCTAAAAGTCAGGAGGAAGTGGTACCCATTTCTGACACCAGCCCCGCCAATGGAACAAACATGCAAGAAATGGAAGATCTCGTTTGCTCATTTTACTGTAATTGTATTCAGGGTCATACCTCCCTGGAAGACACTGTAGAAAAGTTACTCCCTGAGGGAGTCTGCATAACCACCATGCTATAAATTGCTCTTGGGAGAGTGACGCTCCATCAAAACCATGTCACTATGAAGAAAGCAAATCAAAATGCAGTGGGTCACAGAAGAAGAACATGGGTTTGTAACCTTGAAGTTGGACTCTTTCCTGAGAAATGGGGGACCTGGCTGTCAGCTCCTAAGAATGGGCTTTTCTATGTAAAGTATCCTGCCACTTTTTACTGTAGGTCCTGAAGGCAGATCTCTCTTTCATACTGCAGGATGTTGAAAGGAGAATGAACTAGACCACTGCACTAAAATAAGAGACACAGAAATTTCAGCCTATTCCAGTATCATCTTAAGTTATCATAACAATATCCCAACCCTCTTGCCACCCTAGGGGACCTGAAGGAAAAGTGTAAAAACCAATTTTTCCTCAAACACATAAATGAGGTAGATTAAAACCTAAACTAGGCTGTAATTTCATTTGTATGAAGAAATCATGAGTTTGTATTCCAGGTTAGGAATTCAAAGTAGCCCAGAGCAAACAGGATCTCATGTCCAATCTAATGCTAATACAGTCCCCAAAATTAATTTGGAGAAAATCAAAAATAGACAGCACTCAAATCAGCAACTCTGCCTAAAGTACAGTACTTGCCGTTTGGTTATCAAAACAAGAATTCAACTCCCTGTCCAGCATTCATTTGCAGGAACGTACTTTGCAAACTACCATTTTCACCCCCCACACTCAATCAAACCCTTACCTTCTGTCATTGGGTTGCAGTCTTCCCCTAAGGTGGCTATGGCTGAATCATCCTTTGTGTGCATTCTGACAACAGGTACTTTGGAACTATCACCAAGGTGTAGAACATGGATTCTTACTAGTAC
>JAOEHX010023744.1:23885-40904 GCA_025448015.1 Bolborhynchus lineola | reverse complement strand
AAGGCCAGGTTGAACAGAACCGTGGTTGACATGGTTTAGTGGGAGGTGTACTTGCCCATGGCAGGGGGTTGGAACTGTATGATCTTAAGGTCCTTTCCAACCCTAACTATGCTATGATTCTATGGGCTTTTTGCTTTTGTTTTTTCCACCCTAAATTTAGTCACAGTCACTTCATACTAATTTGTTATCCTGTTCTGCTAATGCATATCATTATAGCCTCTGTTAGGCTAGGCTAAACAAATTTCCTTTTCCATTGTCATCTTAGTGACCATGCTTTGCAACAGTTTTAGTTTGAATGCATCTTTCTTAAGCAATTGGCTAATTACAATTATGCTGAGAATCTAGATTTCTCATTTTAATTTAGCTTCCTTAATTAAAATTTAACTGGCACAATAGGTCTAATCTTCTACAGGGTATTAATTTGAAGTCCTCAAAAATTTTGATAACTCAACCTGAGAAACAGATCTCAGAGGTCTTGTCTTCAGAAAGCTCCTGGAATTTGCTTTCTGATCTCTCTAAATAGTGTCAGTTTGAGTACTTAATGGTCCTCAGTTTCTGATACTCTAAATTCCTGTATCTATTTAAAAATATATAAAATTGATACATGCTTGCTTCATTAATCAAGTGTTTAGGGTTTTTATACACTGTATTCTCGATAAATAATGGGATTCTTTGTTAGTAACACCATATATCTTGGTGCATAATTGGAAATGGCAAATAAAAAAAAAAAAAATAGAGGAACTCCATGTCTTGGAATTTTGTTAACTAGATGATTTACTGGCTTAAAATCAAAACAGTGCATTCTGGCACAACATGTTGACAATGGGAATTAAAAGCACTTAACTTTTTCTAGCCTTAAACAGGATGGAGTCTTTTGGTAAGTTTGGCTTTAATTTTATTGCACCCGGGGCACATAGCTGAGTGGTAAGCTGAAGATTTCACTCTTGCTCTGCAGAGATTTATATATTAAAAACATTGGCCAGGATTGACAAAAACTGTGGGAAAACGAGGAAAAAGGGATCTGGACCACTCTATTGTGTTACAGAGAAGACAGGGTTTGGCCTGGGAAGGTGCTTGCTCTATGGCCATTGATCCAGTATTTGCAAGCACTTAACAATGCTGGCAAACATTGCTAAGCACCACTTATGCTCACTTAGCCCTGTTGCTTTGCATGTCTGAGAGTTCACATCTCCTAAATGGTGCTTGGATCGTGTTCTTAAAGGGTAAGACAAAAAATATTTGGATTGGGTCATCTTGGCACATTTCTCACTGGACAAGGGCAAGAAAAGGTGCAGACTCCTGTTTTGCTAGCCAGGAGACATAATAATTTTTTGTGTGCAAGGAGTGGATTTTGGAACCTCAGGTCTGAATTAAGGATAGGAAAAAGTCATTTCCCAGGAGCAGAGTATGGTTGTGTCTACTTTCTAGACATAAGTGTAGTCCTGAGTTCTGAACCATCCTAGTTTCATCAGTAGAGGACAGAATAATGATCTCTCTTTTTATATATGTATGGTAAAACAAATAGTTAATACGTTATTATTTATTTTTTAATCATCAACAGTTCTGTGTTTTCTCCCTTGGGATTGGTACTCCCAGCTATTAGACCACATGTTTGCACTTCATATTCTTTCCTCATATTCTCTGTAAATTCTACCCTAATCTCAAGTAGAGATTCTCTCTTAGTATCCACATCCAGACTAAATGGAGAAAGTTATGACAAAAACCCATATATGGATTTTTTAGTGAAATGAGCACACAGAATACAAAGCAAATTCAGACTGCATTATTTGTGTGTGTGTGGGAAGTAAATAAGGAAGAAAGATACTGCCTCTTCTTCATGTGCAAGTCTAATATCTCACTTCTGAGCAGATGAAATTCCAGAATATACAGCTGTGAAGGTAATGGCCACTCTGAATCAAACAAATCACTTTGTTATCCTCCATTATTTCAAATTAAATATGTCTGGAAAAAGTGCTTCTGACAAGTGGGTGCAAAAAAACAATGGAAAAATTATTGGAAGAAATATATGTTGTACAATTGCAAACATGCTGAATATTATACAATCTCCAGAAGCAAAGAAATCATCCCAGGAGATATTTTGCTTTGTAATAAACTGTAAAGATACTGGATTTAAAGATTTTTGATGCAACAGAACTTTATTTATTCTTTAAAGAAATTCCTTGGAAACTGCCTCCTTAGAGACAGAGAAGGAATGCCATATATTATTTTTAAGAATTGAAAAATCAATAAAGAAAAGCAGGTACCTTTGCTACATGATTTCAATATAATCAAAACTGATAGTGTACGAAAGGATGAGACACAGCAGTAGGATGCGTTTTGAAACAGCAACAAGTTCCTTACCCAAAGTTGGGGATTAGCAAAATTTGTTATTAATGGTGAGACAATGAAGAGTAATCTTTAGTATTTCGGTCAAATTGACTGGATTAAATAGAGTTGAGGGAGGGACGTTGCTTCACTGAACTCTATTTCACACCTATGGAGATATATCAAACAAAAAACAAAAAGGGGAAAAAAATAATAGTCCTTTCCTTCTTTTACTCAGAGTTTTCAGGCAGGGGGGTTGATGATGCTCACCTTGTGCTCAGGTTGGGTTTTGTTGGAATATTATTAGTTCATAAAACTGAAATTTATTGGATGCTTTCCAGTGAGATGTGTCTGTTGCAGTCTGTGGTCTGTGTCAAATTAAGTTGTATGCTTGGTAAATGCCTGATGGTGAGCAAAGCTGGTGGGATACGATAAACACAGCACTTGAGCTGATATTGACAAAGTCAATCTGAGTCAGTCACTGTCAGTGTCTTTTCTGAAAAATACACCTTCACCAGCTCTGGCACAGCAGTGGCAGTGCCTATGCCCTTGGAAAAGAACTTGAACCTGTCTGCTGTCTTCCTCCCTGTGTTAAATGACTGAGTACTTCATGTTTCATCATTCAGAAACACTCTTGTCTTGCCACCTCCCAAAGCAGAGGCCTGATTTCAGTGACAGGGTGGGAAGGAGGTTTTCTTCCTACTTCAGAGCTCTGAGAAAGAGTCTCATCCTTTGCAGAATTGAGACTTGTGTTTCTGAAAACCTATAATCACCGGATAACAGCTGGGGAAAGAAGCCATCTTATTAAGGTGCTTGATAAACTGTGCAGGTATTAACTGCTCTCTTTTGTGTTTCATTAATGTCACCAGCTTTTGTATCCAAATGAATAAGTCTTGTTCACCACTGCACAGGTAAACTTATTTCTGCTGGTATCTACTCTGGGATTAATTTTGCAGAAATAGCCCTTTTCCCCAGAGAATTTTTCTTCCTTTTCACTGCTTTTAGAAGTCCACAGTTTAGGAACAGCCTAACTCTGTGGCTCCTCGAATTGCTTGTAGGAATAAGTTAAAACTGTATAGACTGAACGGCCAATATTTCCCTCTTTTGAGCTGGAAAGAAATTGTTTCATACTCCTTCTCCCTTCAATCTTGTAAAACTGTAGAATAAAAAATTGAGAAGGGAAACTTGTATTATGCAGGTGTCAGGTAAAATCACATGCTGTTGCTTCCTATAAAAGGATGGTGTAAAGACTAATGTAGATATGGGGACTTAAAAAGGAAAGCTTGCACTCTTCTGAAATGCTGGAGGAATTATTTCTGTGACTTGCTCTCCCTGTTTCTTTCACTGAAAATGCAACTGCAGTGATACAGAGATAAGGACTAACTTAGCTTCAGCTTCAAACTTAAATAGCTTATTTGAAAAGTGGCTTAAGAGCGTGACTTGACGTGTCTACCCTGAGCCACTCAAAACTGAAAGCAGGCTTACCCAAGGAAGTAATGAATAGGTTAATGTGGAACTGAAAATAATTTTTCTATTCTCCAGTGGAAGAAAAGCCACACAGCTGGTGAAAAAGATAAAATGGTGTCAAATCAGTAGAGGGTTTTCCCAGTTGCCACAGAACAGTTCCACCAGAAGGGTCATCAAACTCAAAATGCACAGGGCAAAGCCTTTATGTTCAGTGAATCCACAGTCAGTTAAAAATGTCATGTTTAACACAGCTAAGGCTAACTTGCTCTGACCTTACTATTTGTACTGTGCTTTGAAAAATTATTAAACGTGTTTTATGGTAAGTCAGGAACAAAAATAGAAACATATTAGAGACTGGGAACCTCTTTTTCCAAAGCTGTGATGATGTGACCATTTATCAAGCATTGGTGTCCAGCCTGGAGACCTTGAAGTGGGGCAGTGAAAGAGTTACCACCTTGGGAAGGGAGTTCACACAACGAAGGTGGGTTGTACCAAGACAGGAGGACTTCTGCTACAGCAACATAGCTAAATGTCTACCACATGGTCCCTGGGAGGAGGAGCATATGCAGCATTACACCTTCAGCATTTCAGCTGTGTAGGAGATCTTTCTGCACAGGGACTAATATTCTGCAAGATTGTAAGTTTATATCCTTAAAGTCAGTTTGCTGTAAAACTTTCAGAAAATGGAACTGGTTTAGAAACTGCCTTTTCGTAATTCCCCTCCCTTGTGAAACTCCAGGTACTGCATCCCTTTTGAGAAGTAGCAGTAAACCTGCACTCCTGCTGCTGCCTGTCTGTATCAGGTTTGGTTTCCAGTAATCTATTTAAAGCAGATCTCCAAAGGGCAGTAACAGAATGATCGTTAGGTATATGACTACCATTTGTTTGAGTATATTCCTCTGTGCATGTCAACGTTTTATTTTATCACTTAATGAAAAAATTGAGTACTAGGTTTTGCTACTTTCCTCCACATCTGACACATTTATGATTTTTGCTGCATTTACTTTCGAAAGAACATTCTTATTTAAATGAAGCTTAAGCTTTGTCAAAGTGAACAGTCCATACTACACATTACTGTCTTCAAAAATGCAGTGAAAAGTTACTGTACTGTTATTGTCCTGTACCATTCTAGCAGCATGAATAGAGTAGCTTAATTAAAGTGCAAGAAAGTTTCAAATTCTGTAACTACTAATGCTAACAGAATAGAGATAAACGACAGTTCTATTCAAAATGAAAACCACAGCTGACAGGAAGGATTTTCTCTTATAATACATTACTAAACAGTTTTTTTTAAAGTCTTGCTTTTTTCTTTGAGTTTACTAAAAAGAAAACAAGTATTAAAACTTTATATGCATGCACCTGTGTAAGTACAGATATCAGAAGTGGACTACAGATGAGGTAATTTTCTAGACGGAAACAGCACCACAGCTTATCTACTGCTCTATAAGATACAGATGCCGAGTAAAACATTGTCACAACTCACTACCAAACATGGAATATCAGCGTGCAATGGGAGAGGGTAAGTGGAAACAACTGCATTCATCACGGAAAGTATGAGACTTGATACACCCCTAACGCATTCAAGAAATCAATGTAGAAGACATTTGGGATGTTTGCAAAGCAACACACTGACCTCCCTGCTTATACAACTTATACTGCTTTCCACATCTCCCACTCTCTGAAGCACTGTGTTTTGCATGAACTAGAAGATATTTCAGGAAAGATCTTTCTTGATCTTTGTTTATAAAATTTTTGACCTAATATCATCCCTCTGTAGGACTGATAATAATGTAGAAATAAGCACATGAATCTAAGGTTCTGACTGCCCCGAATTTATCTGTTAATGCCTTCATTTTCTAATTCTCTTACATGTGAGCAAACCCACCATTAGTTACCGATCTTTTTCTTAGTCTAGTTGTTTGCCATCATACTGTTAAAATAGTCATCTTGCTGTTCTACCATTGAAAATGTGGAAAAGTAACTAAATCTCAGTAATGCAGCAGTTTCTGCTCTGCCAGTCTCTTGAAATTTATCTTGGAAAATATGCTAAAAGACAGTGTGACTGAAATTCCTCAGTGTCTCATTCATCAATAACAGATGGCTGTTCTCAAGTCACAAAAAGGTTAGCCAAGGCCTCTGCCCTCAAGTAATCAAATTAGAGCATACAGTGATTGATAGGAAGAGTGCAGTTTAGAAATGAAATAATGTTGCTCAATTTAGGCATTCAGATATGGATCCAAAAATAATGCTATTTAAAAGAAATCTAATACATAGAATCATAGAATAGTTAGGGTTGGAAAGGACCTTAAGACCACCTAGTTCCAAACCCCCTGCCATGGGCAGGGGCATCTCCCACTAAACCATGTTACCCAAGGCTATGTCCAACCTGGCCTTGAACACTGCCAGGGATGGAGCATTCACAGCTCCCCTGGGCAATACATTCCAGTGCCTCACCACCATCACAGTAAATAATTTCTTCCTCATATCCAATCTAAACTTCCCCTGTTTCAGTTTGAACCCGTTACCCCTTCTCCTATCACTACAGTCCTTAATAAATAGTCCCTCCCCAGCATCCCTATAGGTCCTCTTCAGATGTTGAAGGTTGCTGTGAGGTCTCCACGCAGCCTTCTCTTCTCCAGGATGAACAGCCCCAACTTTCTCATCCTATCTTCATTTGAGAGGTGCTCCAGTCCCCTGATCATCCTCGTGGCCCTCCTCTGGACTTGTTCCAACAGCTCCATGTCCTTTTTATGTTGAGGACACCAGAACTACACACAATACTCCAAGTGAGGTCTCACAAGAGCAGAGTAGATGGGTAGGATCACCTCCCTCGACCTGCTGGTCACGCTCCTTTGGATGCAGCCCAGGATACAGTTGGCTTTCTGGGCTGCGAGCTTGCAGTTAATTTTCCTTTCTACATGACCTGAGTCACATTATAAATAGTTTCTGAGAAAAAGCTACCCAAACAAAAATCCCACAGACCCCCCCCAAAAAAAAAAAAAAGAAATCTTCATTTTTGATACAAACGTATTTCAAATTACTCTTTCGAAGCAACCTTCAGGTTTTACATAAAAGGTATAGTTATTATTCATATATTTTGCAATTACAATTACAAAAAGGCAAAATATCATGTAATACATAAAGTAATATTTTATACAATAATGACGTAACATTATGATACACAATCATATAAGAAGTCATAGTCATCAATGTAAATATCTGAGAGTAGGGGCATAAAGTTCCCCAAAGATATAAGAAATGAACTTTGTGATAATTAAAGATCAAATGGAGCTTCAGGAATTACAGAATCAAGTAGAAAATGTTTTCATGCTGGTATTTTATAACAGTGTAAGGGGAGCTCAAACTTGGCATATTAGCCCTAGAAAATATATGAATTCAGGGAAGAATAGACTAAGAAATGTAAGGGTATGTGGAAGGAGATGGTATCTACTCTCTGGAGGGTATCTGGTCAGGGACCTTTTCAAAACAAAGGGAAATAAGAAAGGAGGAACCCATAAAAAAAGAATATACAGAGGCACAAACCTGACAGATGAAAATAAGGGAGACAAAAAGAAAACTAGACCTCCTCAGACACTAATTGACAGTCTGTCCAGAACCTGCAGACAAAGTGGCCTTTGCATCCCATAAAGATAGAAATCTGAGTGTCCAGGGTGTTGTGGGGGAGAGCTGTTGGTGGGACTGATGGGGAATTGAGAAGGGGAAAGGGATTGCGGAAGAACAAAGGTGGAATAGGAAGAAAGGGATGTGAAATGGCTGATTGCTTGAAAAACAGGGTTAGTCAGTACATTTGTCTGAGTCTGCAGTTTGTTTTCTCCTCTTATTAAACCTTTTCTTAACTACCTATCTGTGTAAACTCACTATCCCATGTGTCCTGCAAGGACTAGGTGCCAGTTACCAGGGGATTGATGAGAGCAAATCTGGTGCCAGTAGCTGAAGTCAGATTGGGGGGTTGTGTGCCCCTCAGTCCATGATGTCAGCTACTGAAGCAAGTGACATCTCAGCATCAGCTGCTGCAGGGCATCAGGGGACTCTGCCTCTTGTCAGTGGTGTGGGAAGGGTCTGTGTTCCAAAAAGAGAGCTCCTGAGTGTGACCAGCATGAGAGAGGTGAGTGAGGGGCTCAGAGCTGGTAGGTGTGGGACTGTGGTCACAGCCAGTGTTCCTGGTGATGGTTGTTGGGTAACCAATGTCTGCATCTTTCACAAACTGTGTGTGTGTGTGTGGTTGTGTCATTTGATAGCAAACCTCAGGCTGAAAGAGTGGGCAGCAAGAGTGGGCATGGGTCTAGGCAGGGGGATCAGGCACTCAGGAGGTCTGTGCTGGTATTGAGGGGACCACAAATGCATGTGTATGACTCCAGCGAGAACTATGTGTGTGCCTTCACTAATGCATCATTGTGTGCTTGCGTGCATCTGGGGTATGTGCTCACCTGCACTACCAGGCAGAAACTCTGGTTCTTCAGGAAAGCCGAGCTGGAATCCAGTGGTCAGGCAGGAGGAGCCCTGGACTGGAGCTATTGGAGATAGCATCTACTCCTAACATCCTGTAATAAGAACCACAAAAAAAGCTTCTAAATAAGGAGAGTGCATAAGACAACTCCATCTTAGAAAAGGTATGCTGTGGAGGATTATAATGCCATGAATGATTTGGAGAATCATAGAATCATGGAAGATGAATAGGGGCTTGTAACTTCTTCATATAAGAAGGAAGGAGCAAACAGTCGGCCTGGTGAAGATAGACTCTGTTCTTCCACACAATTCATAACAAAATTATTGCACTTGATGTCACAAGAAGCTGTGAAGGCCAGGAGTAAAGATGGATTTAAAGACAGATTAGTAAAGCTCATGGAAGGCAATTCCCTTGGTAGCTATCAGATGATGACCAGATGCAATCTCCAACTCATGAAATCTCTGCACTCATTACTGGAAGCTGTGAGGCTAATGCTCAGGTCACACTATTCCTATTCTTCCAATTGCAGTCTTACCGAAGGCTGCTATTGGAAACAGGTCTGACCTGGTTTGGCTATTTTTCTGCCCTTATATCACTGAGGTCTGAGCAAGTTGGCAATTCTGGATTAATCTTTACTTGCCTTGTGTATTGCTATAAAAGCTTCAGTTATAATATTCTAGTACTGAGTGTCCTCCATGTCTTAGGAATAATGTTTACCCAGTTTGTCACAGCCTATGCTTTAATTTGTTCATTCACCATGTGCTATATCTAATAATTGAATACATTCCTTTGAAAGGCTGTGATTTAGGAGAAAGAGGAAGGCTGCCTTTTTCCTTTGTCAGGTGGAGTTTTCTTAAGGCAGAAGGCAAGAGCCCTTTGAGCAGCTAGATATAAAGGAGAGCAAAGGGAACTGGAAGAGAGAAAAGCACACTCTGCAGAAAGATCCAGTGGGAGCCAGTCTGGGAGGTATCCGAGAAGTGACATAGACTGAAGTACATGTAGACTGAAGTGATGGAGAGTAGTTTTTTCCCCACCATGGTCCAGAGGAGGATCATAGAATAGTTTGTGTGGGAAGGGACCTTTAAAGGTCACCTAGTCCAAAGCCCCTACAATGAGCTGGGACATCTTCAAGTACATCAGGTTGCTCAGAGCCCCGTCCAACCTGGCCTTGAATGGTCCCAGGGAGGGGGCAATACACTGTAGAATGGGGAATGTATTGTAGAATGTAGAACTGGGGAAAGTGTTGCAGAAAGCCCTTGCAGGTTCCTGAGCTGAAAACAAAGCTGATCTACAAAGTACACAGGACTTAAGGGGATTTAGTTCTTATTTCTCACTCAGCAGTTCAGAGTCTTTCTATTTAAAATGTTAGATTTTTCTAATTTGACTTCAAGCAAAATGAACCTTTTGAGATTCAGATTTAGTGGGGACCTAGCTGTGCTTGCTTTAGGAACAGCACATAGGAAATTCGTCTCGGAGTTTTGACTCTGTTGGAGTCCTGTCATATGGTCCAATGTAATTTGGATACTACAGAAAAAGATTTGCAGAAAAAAGTGAACCTAGACCATAATGAATATGGCATTTGTTAAATCTGCTGTGGTCTGAGCTAATTTTCCTTTTCACTTGCTTCATCCACAGCACTATCCTTTTATAGTAACTGACTATTCAAACTGCATTGCAGTTAAACTATAAATGACAGGCTTATGGTGTTGGCGTAATATTGTTTAGTTCAGGTTTGTAAGTGAATTCCAACATAACATGGTTGTTTTCAATCAAATAATTTTCCTATTTGTAGTCTCAATTTGTGACAAGGATTGGACTCCTTGTCACAAAAAGAAATATGCTTCTTGTATTTAACAGCAACTTGAAGTAGGACAAGTATCCATAGAAAGTTAATTTTGGAAAAGGAAGAGAAAGCCAATATGTTTGTTCATGGATTGAATGCTGCCTGCAATTACAGCAAATCATTCCCATACTAGGGGGTCAGTTTAGTTTAGGAGACCTTCTTTGATTTGTCTGCATGTATATGAAATGTAGTGTCAGTCAGTCAAGTGAGACACACAGCAGGGAGGAGAGAGGTATGAGAGAAAACAGCTACAAACAGAACATGCCAGCATCACTGGAGAAATGATCCTTAGGAAGAGACAGATTTTGGGGTGGAAAGTCCCATAAGGTTTTAAAGCAATGGAAACAAAACCTGCAGGTGGTGGGGGGAGAAGGAAGGTGAGGTAGGAAGCAGCTATCATTGACAGGGATAATGTTGCTGTTGTGGGAAAGGCTGATAAAAACGTGTTTATTGGAATGAGACTGTAGAGGGGTTGCTTTGTTTTTCATTTATTTTAGTCTGAGACCAGGAAGTAGAGTAATGAATTAATGCATTAAAGAGCTAAGAATTCTGGCACACCTAACTGCTGCTCTGAAACCTACTACTCTGAAATTCTCTACTCAGAAATTAGCTCTATCATGGAAACTCGATTTTAGGGTGCACAAGAAACTAGAGGATAAGAGCTAAACCTGGGGAACTGACCCCAAATAGCAAGGTTTTTGAACTGCTCAATGAAAGGATTAGGACAATGATAACGAGGAGTAGAGACCCCTGGGTCTGTTGAAAGAAATGTTGGGTTTGAAGCAGGACAGACTGCGATGATGTTCTTACTACAGCTTTTCATGAAAGGAACACAAGAATGTTGAGATTGCAATAGTATTGCAAGGGTTATGGGATACCAGCCTTCCTCTTTTTTAATCTCTCAGTACTGCAGCAACTTCATGAAAAATGGAGGAAATTGCTCAAAGTTCTTGTATCAGTGGCTTTTTTCACTGGAAATCTGTAGCTGCAGGGTGACTTGGGAAATCCAAAGGTTCTTGAAATACACATAAAGCAGAATGCGCCTGCATTTATGCTGTGTTCACATAACTCTAGATCTGAATTTTATTAGCCCTAAAGAGAAGCTGAACTACGTGGGTTTGCTGAATATCTGTTAATTTGGGCATACTTGCGCTGAACTCTGCTGCATGGCACAGACACCTTTCTGCACAGTGAAAGTGAAGTGGTGAAAGGAAATAGTTTAATCTTGCAGAAAACAAGCTACTGATTAGAAGATACAGGCAGGCAAATTAATAGAAATACAAGTAATCTTATTCTTAACTCATGGCAAGAGTATCTTATTCTGGAATATGATAGCTTGTTTAAATTGCAAAATTTCAGATCAAGATTCAACATCTTTCTGAAAGCTTGCTTTAGCTTGCCTGGGGTTATTGATTTGATGGAGAAAAGGGTGGGTGGAATTTAGTGACATATATTAAGCAGGTCAGATTACATTAGCCCATTAATGCCTGTTGGCTTTAATATCCTTGAATCTATAGAAATTGTGCAGTAGAGTAGCTAACAATACTGACATTTTAAATTGTCATCTTCAGATTAGAGAGCTGGAAAAAAACACCTGCATTTTGTCTGTGTGTTTGCTGTTTTCTTTGCAAGCATGAAGGTTAAAAACTTTTCTTCTGAAATATGAAGTCTTTGCTTATATAGCAAGAGGTCCTTGTTCTACAGAGGAGGAGGACTTCTTACCCTGTCATCGTTAAATCTTGTGTAGGGTAAAATCCATCCTATTTTCTGGGGGAAAGACTTTCATAAGAGTATGATGGCTTACTAGTTGTACAGAACTCATTATATATTGTCAATAAACCCTGCTGTGCCCCAGGTCTATTAGGGTTCTTTAAAAGCTATGTCGGTCTTGGAATCATATACACAGTTGAATTCAGCCCTGAATTGGTAGAAGGCCTGTGTAAATATGGGGCATGTACCCAAAATGCATGTGGCCCTGGGTAGCAGTAACTCCCTGACCTTTGATGAATCATAGGAAGGATCCATAGATCATGGAGACACGAATTAGAGATAAAATTATTCTAGTTACCCTAATATGAATGTGTTACACGGGTTTGGTAGCAGCAGCTAGCAGGAGCAGTTCATCTAACGTATCAGTCTGTAGTGTATTGATTGCAACAGAAACCAGTGTGCCTTAGTCAGGCTAGCAGGGTGGACTGTGCTTCAAAAATATGGCAATTAAGCGATATAAAGCCACACATGTGGGGAATATTGCACAAGAAGCTGTGTCTGTAGACATGAATGAGAGCACAAACATCCTGACCCTCATCAGCTGCAAACCATGGGAGTCAAGAGGAATCAAAGTTAAAACACGGGGATAATCTCTGAGAACTGTAGATATGGAAACAAAGAAGTTACTGAAGACAAAGAAGTAATGTTGTACCCAGGACTTTCCCAGGAGCTAATGAAAGTCTCCAGTGTGGACTGAGGGAACAAAAGAATGTGTGTTCAAGGAAAATGAGAAGTAATAAAGTAGCAACAAATGGTAGCAGAAAAATGTACTTATACATCTAGGTACAAATAAGTTGTTCAAGCAGAGATATGTGGACAATAATGCCATCGGTTGAAAAGGAGCATGATCAGTAATGTACTGAAAAGAAACTAACCAATACTAACAATTACTAACCACTAAGCAGGGGTCTATAAAAAGCCTATAAGCTCACCCTATAAATGATTTCGGTTGCATCACAACTGAAGTCTGTGCCTCAGTTGCCACAAGCGCAGGCATCCACTGCTGTTTGGCATAGCTGTGGTGTGGCATGCCATTATTCCCTACAGCAAGCAAGAAGACAGCTCTCCTGGGTCCTCCAACTTAATTTTACTCTCGATTGAAGAGAATACTGTAATCTGTGCTCCCTGTTTCCTCATCATATTAAAAATAATTATCTTAATTCAAGAGAAATTTAACCCCACATGGTGTAAATTGTTGGTGTCAGAAATAGATACACTTATTTTACTTGATTTTCGGCATAGTTGCGTCAGATTTAAAGTAATCTTAATAAGAAATTGGTGATGATGCTATACCCAGCCAGTGGATATTGGTGACAGATGCATAACATAACATTGTGTCTATGCATGTCTGTAGATATATACATCTAATGAATTATTATGTTTGTACAGGTAAATTGTTAAATGCCCTTAGAACATAGATTTATGTGTGACTAAGTTATGGTAATAAAACTTTAAAGTGTGTTATCAGAAAGACACAGCCTAAAGGCCACTGAAGAAGAATAGGATTGTAACATAGGCTTACAGAAGTACAAGAGAAGGATGATAGTGGGAGATTTAGAAGCACAAGCATAGACAGATAACAGAGGTCCTGGTCTATAAACAGAAATCACAGACAATTACAGGTCATTAAAGTAATGTAACCTTGGAAGCTGGGTAAAATAAGTTTTAAGGATAGAAAGAGAGACATACAGACCATACAAAATGAAACTTAGATAGAATATAGAATTAGAGCAAGTGGTCTGTATCAGCAAACATAAAAATAACCCTAAGCAAACCCGAGTGACAAAGAACAGCCCTGCAATATTTTTACCCTATGTGTACTTACCATATGATGTACCATCTTAAAGCACACTCCCTGGTACTTCATATATAGATGAAAAAGTATGCTTGTTTTAAAGCCCTTCCCTACATTTGAACATATTTGACCATGATTGAAAGTGATTGAATTAGAATGGCTTAATGAGTCAGCTGAGTTTTGGCAGCTGATGGTAAACTTGTTGTTACAGGCACCTGCTGTGCCTGTAAAATAAAACCTGTTAAGTTTAGCCATCCTTTTGGTGGATGTGATTTGGAACAGAGGAGAAAGGAAGGACTGCAGTCTGTTTAGCTTTTCAAAAAATTGTTTCCCTTTTGTGTTCTCATGTGTATATTTTCTTTGAGTATTTCCTTGTTTCACTTAGAGCATAAATGTTTAACTGTTTTAGTAGTATAATAGGCTCCTGCTAACTTTGTTTGCATCTTAAACTGAAATGAAAAACCTAAGGGACTCAACCATGTATTTGGCATAAATGTATCAAATTTATCTTGAAGGTTTTTTTAAAAATGTGGTATTTCTGGTTTCTAACCAGGAAACATTTCAATGTACCTTAAAATAGCTATGAAATGACCGTACAATATTAACAATTCTCTTGGAACTCACAATTTCAGTGTACCTAACCAGTTTCTTTTTACCAGAAATTCTTGTTTATTACAATGTAATAGTCTTATTATCCAGTGTACTGTTTCTGAAGTAGCACGAGAAGTAGAAATGATGTAGCAAAAGCTTATTTCACAATTTTTAAACTTGCAAGATTTTATGAAAAATAGAAAATGAAATTTCTAAAATTGTGTTTGTAGAGTGGCTTTCAGGTAATTTTTGAGAGGAAATAAAAAAGTAGATTTTTTTGCTGGCAAAGCCTTGGATCAGTACGATAAGTTTGTGCTCTTTCTGGTGAGGCAGTCCATAGCATGAGTCTCTGTACTTGTGTATGAAGTAGTGCTGGGAAAAAGTGACAGAGGAGGTGAAGATTCATGTTTAAGAAGACCAAAGTAGCATTTCAGGGTAATAATTTTCAAGATACATATAAGGAGCTAAAGAGACAGATAGGCAACTTGAATCACTTTTTTAGAGCATGTAAGCTGAAGTCCTCTGAACTCAATGGGAGTTACTACATGTTTGCAAACTTAGTGCTGGACATTTGGTTTCTTATACTTCTGTCACTGAGGGTTTTCTGCCTGACTGCCTTTCGTTGGGTTATCACTGACAGATATGGGCAAATTGCTTCATGTCAATGGATTTAGAGAAGAGGTAACAAGCAATTGACATCTTTTTCCCAGTACAGGTAAGGTGGTCTCCAACAGTTTGTTTTCCAAACTTCAAAAAGGGTTTCTAATGAAACACGACCTTTCTTTGACATATTTACAACCCAACCTCTTATTTGGCCTAATTTGACCTTAATACCTTTTTTCTACCATTTCTTTATCTACCTTAATACAATTTCTCTAAATGGGTAGAGAATTCAGGCTTTTACTCTTCATCAGTCTATGGATATTTTGTGCTCTCTTTCCTGTCAAATTATTCTCTCCACACCTTACATGACTTTCATGCTTTTGGTCGCCTCAGTTTTCCAAAGTCTATTTGCCTATGTTTCTTAGAATTGAAGCTAGCTAGTCTAAATTCTACTTGCTTTGTAGAAACAAATTATTTCTTTGCTGTAAGCTGAGATGATTCTGTATGTGCTATTGCCGTTTTTGTGCAATGTGCAATTGTGTAATTCACGGATTACTGTCCTGAAATAATATTGTTGATTTAGTTTCTTTTTTTCATGTTTTGAAAAGCAACTTCATCTTGTTTCTTCACCTTCTAGCTATTCAGCTCAACCTAGGGAAATTGTGTACGTTCTTTGCCTTTGCTGTAGAAAGGTCATTTACTACACTTCCTAATTTATTATCATTTGTTAATTTCATTATTGTGCTTTTTAACGTCTTTCTGATTGTTAATAAAGACGAATCTTTGCATCTTTTCCATCTTTAATGTTGATGATGAATTGTGTTTTAACACAGTACAAATCCAACACCTACAGACCTTGTAAAACACCCTAAAGTTCATTCCACTGATATTTATTACTATATTGTTAGTCTTCTGCTTGTATTTTTCTTCATCTGGTTGTCTGAGGTTTATCTGTTCATTTCCAGGCCAGACTGATTGAACATCAACAGATAGTCTCTAAATACTAGCAAAACTTTTGTAAAATTCAGAATTGACTCCTTGATTCCATAACATGTTAATTTAATACAGCATAACAGGCTTTTAATAAAGCCAAAGTATTTCTTGTTGGTCAGTTAATGTTTGGAATACATGTATTTTTTAGGTTACCTGCTTTTTCTAGACTTGAAGTAAAGTTTGCTAGGCAATAACTGTCATGCTCATGTATTAATTTTTGAATGCTAATTATGTATCACTTGTGTCTCAAATGACTAGGCATCCACACATTTCTGCTTGGGTCTTCAGCACTGGCTGGTAGGACAGGGAATTCATTTACTGTGTGAGTCTTGGATTTGCTAAATTGTACTGCCTTCCCTCTTTGCTGTATCCCTGTTGCTGCCCTTTGTTTATAGATAGGCTTCTTTCGTTGGTTTTTTTTCTTTTTTTTTTTCTCTTACTTAATAAATCAAGAAAGATACTTTGAGGGTAGTTCAGCTTTCATACTGTGAAGTGTAGTTTTTGATTCTCTCACCCCAGCAGTGCTCTTTAGAGTGTTTTGGTGATGTCAGTTCACAGCACTATGACTTCTTTGGTAGTAATAAACCACTGCTCTGAGATGTTCCCTTTACAAGTATATCCTCTCCCAGTTGAAGCTGTCCCCTTGCAGACCTCTTTGTCAAGAAAATTGCAATGGACTACTTAAGTGTGCCAGGAAAGTTGAAAAACAGGTAACCTAAATTATCTATTGGGCCTTGTTGTGATAATCAGAGATAGCAGAAGCTACTGAAAAATGCTTTGAAGCAATGTTTTTCTGAATTCTTATGGCCCGTGCTAAGATCTGTGGTGATGTCCATTTACAGTGGACACTTAATAGCCAAGATTCCTGAGCCTTTTGTTGTTGCATAGGGAAGTAGGTCATTATATATACTGTGTAGGCTGGTCTTCCTACTTTAGGCATTTTTATAGTCTTTAGACAGGTGTCATGGGTTCAGCAGTAGCAGTCATTTTTCTTCTCGGTAGCTGGTGCAGGATTGGGGGGTGCACTGCTTGATTGGGCTGGGTGTAGATGGTGAGCAATTGTATTCTTTTCCCTTGTATTTCTCTTGTCATTATTATTACTGGTGGTAGCAGTAGTGATTTGTGTTATACCTTAGTTACTGAGCTGTTCTTATCTCAACCTGT
>JAOEHX010023744.1:0-23785 GCA_025448015.1 Bolborhynchus lineola | reverse complement strand
GCTGGCAGTGTTCAAGGCCAGGTTGGACATAGCCTTGGGTGACATGGTTTAGTGGGAGGTGTCCCTGCCCATGTCAGAGGGGTTGGAACTAGATCATCTTAAGGTCCTTTCCAACCCTAACTATTCTATGATTCTATAAGCCGCAATGTATTTTTGCAAGACATAGCAAAAGAGGATGTGTTAAGATACTTTTGTCTTTCTTCATAACAGCTAATATGTATGCTAATTCACAGGAAGGCAGATCATGCCTGGCCAATTCTCACTATTAAAAACCTCATAGCAAGATTAAGATTAATTTTAGTTGATT
This sequence comes from Bolborhynchus lineola, assembly GCA_025448015.1. Classification (NCBI taxonomy): domain Eukaryota; kingdom Metazoa; phylum Chordata; class Aves; order Psittaciformes; family Psittacidae; genus Bolborhynchus; species Bolborhynchus lineola. Next base: position 23,478 of record JAOEHX010023744.1, on the reverse strand, counting down.
TAAGGCTAAAGTGGGACATTGCATGAGCACATACATTTGATTTTAATATGCCTGTACAGTTCAATTGTAGAAACAATATTTACTGAAGCTGACAGTCTAGTGCATGTGTTGACAATTTGACATAAACTGTTTGTGTCACAAAAACTGAAATCCTTGGGCACTAGTTGTGTTTTGAATACCCAATATAAAATCAGTGCAGGGCCACCTTCTCACTTGTTATACCGTTCACAGGAGGAGGAAGACAGTGAGTCAAGGAATGTGACATTTTTCAACCATTGATTTCTTTGAGGAAATGGTTGGAGATGCAGGTGCGGAAAAATGGAGAAGAGTGCAACCTCTAAACTAAGAAGCTAATTGAAAAAGTAAACTTTTTCCTCTGAAAGTATGTTTTTCTTCATACCTGTTCTTTCACTGCCCAGTCTTCTCTTTTTCTATTACCTTGGTGGTAGCACAGAAGAAACTATCCAATCCAGGGAAGTCACAGCAATGGAGATTTCCACTTATTTTTATGATTCCATTCTCTTGATTTCAGGGCTAGGCTTATGTTGCAAAAACACACATATTTCACTCACAAGTGTTCTCATCGCCCTGAGGAAATAATTTGTGATAGAGCATACAGCAAAGAGAGAGCCCTTCTCAAAAGTCAGAACTTACCTGCTACATTCCTCAGGGGTTTTGTATCCTATTGTTGTTTCTGTTAAATGCCATGGGACAAGAGTAAAGGTTTCAGTTACAACAAAGACAAACAAGCAGCAATTACCAGAATTTGTCTAAAAAAGATAGGCTGTTCCTACTGTGTCAAGGAATAACTCCTGTCAGTGAAAATTTTGGAGAAAATGCAGATTTGGTTTTGGAGATAAGGGAAAGCTGTGAGTTAATTTCAGACATTAAACTTGTTTAAAATTATTACTATTTTGTTAAAGAAATTAAAGTATAGACAAAAGTCATCCATGTTAGTGAATTGCAAGCACAAGAATTAATTATTTTTAACATGATCTGCAAGCTAATTTCAGAACCAAATGGTTAGGGAAATATGATGTTAATGCGTACATGTTAATAGACATATTAATCAGTTACTTGGTGAGTGTTTTATAACACATATAATCTTGAAAACAAAATGTTCTACAGGACCAAGCTGTTCGGAACTAACATTATAAAATGTGATGGTGATGCAAATATAAATCTGTCTGCTTTTGGCTAGCAATACTTTTCTCTACTTTTTCATCTATGCTGTTTTACTTTTTTTATAAACTAAGAAATCAAATTTCAGTTGAGAAGTGCTTCATCAAAGGTGTGTTTTTCTGAATTTCTTTTCAGCAATATAAGGTAACATAAAGCCAATTTATTGTAGAGCAAGAAGGCATAACTTTTCTGCAAAAGTACTGTGCAGCAGAAACCAGAAAATTTGTCTTAGTACTTTTTGCTTTCCAGCTACTTTTTCAATTTCTCAACTACTTTTTGAAAATGCTCAATGAAATAGGTATCATGTAGGAATAGGACATACAAAGTAAGTCCACATTCTTTCATTTTGTCACCTTATCTGTTCATGCCAGGGGTTGTGTTCTTGGTATAGTCAAAAAGAATTTATGCAATATTTCCCCAAATTAACAATTATAAGTTTGTAAGCTTTAGAAAGATTGCTAGGTGGATAGATCCCACAGCTTCCAGAAGCTGTCTGTGTGCAATTTCAAAGCAAGTTTTATAGCCAGAGCAGAACTGATACAGTGCTACTGTTAATATCATGTCTGCAATCATCAAAATTGCCTACACTATTAGTACTCTAAACGTAACACATTAGTGAGATTAAATTATGTTTCTATCAAACTACTAATAGAAATTTTCAAGAGTGATGCTTTTTTATAGCACAATATGCTATGAGATTACTATGAACCCTATTGACCTTTGATTGGCCCCAGTGACCAACTTTCAGTATGGTATTTAAAAAAAAAAAAATGAAGCTAAATAACAGAGGTGATCCACATGCAACAAGCTACTATACATATAGATATCAAAAAAAGATTTCTTAAGCTGATTATCAATTTTCTGTCAGTATTCCTGGTATTTTAGGCTCACAAGGAGAAAAATACATTGCAAATCATTTTTTACACTGCATTTATCAGTATATAATTTTGCTTCAGTCACATCAGAACCCAGACCTCACAGCAGAGACACATGCTTGTATAATTTTATATTTTTAATTGCCATTTCTTCTCATTCTTTTTACCTTTCTCTTCTGGGATGTGTTGTGTCACTCCTTCAGATTAACTTGCTTTTCTTAACTAACCACTCCACCTTGTTCATATAATGCCAATTTTTTTGTTAATGTTCATGGTTTGTTTTCTTCTGTGTTTACAGGTTGTTTTGGTTTAACACTGGAAGGCAGCTCAGCCCTACACAGCTGCTCATTCACTCCCCTCAGCAGGATTGGGGAGAGAATCAGAACAGTAAAAAAATAAGAAAATTCATGTGTTGAGATAAAGACAATTTAATAGGTAAACCAAAACCTGTGCACACATAAGCAAAGCAAAAAGAGGAATTAGTTCACAACTCCTCAAATGGCAGGTAGCTGTACAGTCGTCTCCAGGAAAGCAGGGCTCCATCACATGTAATGGTGACTGGGAAAGACAAGTGCTATCACTCTCCCTCTTCCTTCTTCTCACTCTCAGCTTTTATTGCTGAACATGACGCCGTATGGTAGAAACAACTGTCCTAGCTTTGTCCCTTCCCAGCTTATTGGGCAGCCCAGCCTACTAGATGGGTCAATGTGAGAAGTGGAAAAGGCCTTGGCTCTGTATAAGTACTTTTCAGCAATAAGTAAAGCAGCCCTAATTTATCAACACTACTTTTACTGAAAATTCAAAACATAGCTCCATAAAAGCTACTACAAAAAAAATTAACTCTAGCCCAGCCAAAACCAGTAGGCAAATGCAGTCATCTCTAAAGTTAAGTGTAAAAGAATACATTGCATTTTCTTCAGAGAGTTCAATAGTAGATATCAAAGCAAATAGGATACTTGTGTATGGGCAAACATAGCAGATGACCCTAGGCTAAGTATATATCAATTTAATACATTGGCCTCTCTACCTAGCATCTAACAAAACCAAAAAAAAATAAAATTTTTAGATGCTCCTGTATTACACATATTATATAGCATTTTTTTTCACCCAGAAACTAGAATAGTCTTATTTATAGCTGATGTTAATTCATACGAAAGCCTCAAGGTAAAGTATTTTTTAGTTGTGGGGTTTCTTGATTTGGGATTTGTTTTTTTCTTCTAATTCTGGCACTAGATGGCAGAACATTTCCATCCAAATTTGATAAATTTAAGAACTCCCAGGCAGAAGAAAGGCTATCACTGTAAGACAGCTTGCCTTCAAAGGTTAGCCAGAAGCAGGATATGGAATACAGTGCAGAATTGCTACATAATATATATATATATATAAATCCAATAACTAAATAAAAATAGCATTAGAAAGGGCAAAGTAATAGGGAGCTTTATGTAATTTGAAATACCGTGAGAAACTGACTTCATATGGTTTGCTTAAATCTGCCAAAACAGCAAATCAGTGATCTGCAAAAATAATATATAAAGTGTCCTATCAGTGTGCCAAAAATATGATTCATCTCCACAAAAACTATAAGAATGCAGCAGGAGAAAAGCAGTCTGTACCAGATTTATTCTTTTTTTTTATTCATTACCAAATGGAATTGTATTAAATCTCTGAAATTTATGGTGTGATGAGTTGCATTCCATTACATTTAAAGAGATTGGTTCCATACACACAGTAAGAAAGTACTGTTAAAAAGAGGAACAAGTTTTCTGCCTAGTTTTTTTTGAGACAGAAAAAATTTTCATTTCCTTTGCAGTCGAATATATCAAAATTCTCTTCTGACTGTACCCACTTGCACGGTACAGTTTCTTTCTGCAGTGCTGTAATAGTTCAATCTTTGTAATAATCAGAACGCTTTGTAAGCACCCAAATCCCTAATGAATCATGGAGAAAAAAAAAAGCAGAATTTTATAGGGAAATTTATATTTGCGATCTTCCTATGTGGACTCTACAAATTATTTATTGGAAGTACACCAAAGAAGTCACTGGCGGTGGCATCCAATTCAAGTAAGCTTAAAATAAAGCCTTAATGGCTCTCATCTTGTTGCATATTGAATCAACAGGGTGAACTGGATTTAGAACTACAAACTTAAACTGATTCAGGTTTTTATAACATTTTTATAATCAGTATTTTTTGTGACCTAAGTGGCTGGTGTTACGCTGGAATACTTATTGCAGAAAAAGGAAGCACATTTTTCCACCTTCAATCCTACTCATGAAATTCCAGAACCTTTAAAGCGTCAAGATCCTTCTCAGAGGCTGCAAGTGTGAAGAACTTCTTTCTATCCTGCTGACTGTAAAAATAAACCAGTAGACAAAAATCAGAAAGATCAAAATCGAATCCTAGTAGGAGAGTCTGAGTTTATTTTTGTTCTATATGATATCTTATTGTCTCAAAAACTTCTGTCAAAGAAAGCACCATTTATTACTTCCATGAAATTTTTATTTTGTAAGCGTAGTGTCAATTTTTTTTTAAGACCTATTCACATACTGTAGCAGTATGTAGCTCCATGTTTAACAGAAGGAAGCATACATATGATAAAGTTTTTAAGCTTGCAAGTAATGAATTATTTGGAGTCTAAACACAAATAAATGCAATGTTATCTCTTCTGGAAGAAAAGCTGTGCTATCAGCATGCTCTTAAATACCTTTTCTATCCTCATCTTATATGTTATTCCTTTATGATACCAAAAATATTGCAACAAGAATGTACTTGATATCCAGCCCTCCACACATGGAGTTTGTTTGGGAAGCCAAAGAGAACACTGACTTTCTTGCCTAATTGGTGTAAGACCTTTGGAACCTACTGGATACACCCTCCCCCCCAAAATAACAACATTGGTGAAAATACTTTTTTCCACATCTTCTAGGCTGGGGAATAGAAACATTAATTTCTGAGAGCAGAACTTAAGTGACTCGTCCATCACCACCAGATCATTTCTGTGTATTCTGTGTGGCAAAATCTAAGCACACGTTAAGTGTGCGTGTGTGCTGGAACCCTTTGGACAAGAAAGGCTTTAGAAAAAAGTTTATTCTGGGTCTGGAATTTTTTCCATCTATTTTATTTTAGTGTTTGTCTTATTTTGGGGGTACTCTAACCCACACATAGAACTGTAAAATCAAATTATTCTCACAAAGCATGGGGTTCTCATTTGTGATCTTCTGTTGCTACATAAAATTCTTCCAGATCATATAGTCCAAGTGATTTATGAATGTGCACATCAAACTGACCTGATTGTGAAAGAAGAAATAATCTCTAGTGTTTGGAGCATACGATCCAGCAATGTTAATTAGGAAACTTAATTTATTAATTGTTATTCTGCTTTAGTAGTAATTCATGTTGGGCGTCTGCCAATAGATTCATCAGGCAGGAAGAGTAAAAATGAGGCTTTGGACTTGATTAATCTTAGTTTCCTTTCTGTAGTACTCTATTTTTCCAAAGAAATCAGATTTCTCTTTATTATCCTCCAAAAACCTTTTGCAAGACTTCTTTTAAGCTGAGTCATTTCTACAGTTTCAGTGCCACCTTTACTGTGTGCTACACATCTGTCTAGGCAAACCCATATCACTTTTGGAATAAATATTTCATATTGCAGCCATATACCCTAAAGAACAATGGTTTTTTTAGGCAGTGAGTGCATGAGCATTTTGTGGCATTACGAGCTCATTGTAAGCAGTAATGGCATGGGTTTTTACCTAGCATTCTGCCCCCTCTATGTACAAAACCAGAAAATATACATGTTTTTCCAAAGAAACTCAGTGTTTAAAAATGTTATTTGGTTTGTTAGTCCTCCTTGTACATCTAGAATAGTTATATTAAAAAAAAAAACAGCTTATCTTTTGTGAGACTGAGTCTTGTCCTTGAAGTAGAGTTTGTTTGCAGAGTAATGGTTCCTGGTTGTTTCTCCAGGACTAAGTTAAATAGGTGCAAATGTTGAGCTTCCAGTGGAATGAAGCACTACTGGTAACTTCTGATGCCTAAACTCAAGCTGCAAACATCTCTTAAGCTATCCTTCTTCTTCTCCTCCTCTGCCTTCCAGTCATTAGTGTATTTCTTCCCTCCAGAGCTTTTACATTATGGGCGTCCTGCAATCTTTGATTGCATTTACTGGAGCATAAGCATAGAGAAATCTGTAATTAGAGGCACCCTTATCCTATTTGCGCAGTAGAAACTGGAGGATTTTTGTGGCATGCTCCCTATGGTGAGATACAATTGCTGTCACAGGAGATCACTCCATTAAATGTAGTTTACAAAAGCAAAGCAAACTCAGACGACCCAAATGACTGCCATTCTTGTGTGCTCAATAAATTACTGTCTTTACTGACTGGATTAACATAAGCCTTCAGGTACAGGGGCAAAAAAAAAAAAAAAAAAAGTCATTGAATGTCCCTGAAAAACTCACATTGCAGAGATTTTATGTTTGAGCCCAGGATGCTCTCCAAAAGTCATATTAGGGTGATTGTTAGCCTGTTAGGGAGAACATTTTACTTATATTAGTGGAAAAGTAGTCCTATTCTTCCTCCATTAAAACTTTTGTTAACATAGGATTTCACAAAAGAAAGACATTCTTGCTTTCCAGAGAATTCTGAATAACACCTCTAGCTTTTGATTTTATTGTCGACCTATCTTCACATTAGCCTTTGTAAAGACTGTGTTAACAGTTAAACCCTACCTGCAGGTAACTAAGAACATGAACACGCATTACTTAGACTAAAGGAAGTAATTTTCTTGATTTTTGAGTGTTTTTCGTTTGGTTTGATTTTTTGTGTGTGGCTTTGTTGATTTTTTTGGGGGTTTTATCTTTGTTTTGCTTTTTGTTGTTGTTGGTTTGTATTTGGTTTTCTTGGGTGGGTTTGTTTGTTTGCTTGTTTGGTTTTTTTTTTGGACTTCTTGCTTTTCTAGTTAGTTTTTTCCAAACTGTACTGTGTCAGAAAACAGTTTGGTTGATATGTATTTGGAATTAGAGTTTTATTTTAAAAAATTAGCACTTATGCAAAGCAACAAAACAAACAGCTGGTGTAATATTCATTTGAACCTCTATATACTTATGGAAAACTGTTAACTATTACATTTGAAAGAATAAAATTATTTAGCTGATAAAATTTGAGCACTGTGAAAATGAAAATATTTTTAATAAAGCATCTTCTACAACACAGATTTTCATATATATTGCAGATGCACTTTGCCAGATCTATGATCTACCATTATATGCTAAAGCTCTATTTTTTTATTCTAAAGTAAGATATTTTGCAGGCTGCAGCAGACTGAACAATGGACATCACATACCTCTGTGTACATTATGTCTACAGCACTCAGACAGCAATCCTTCAAGAATATATGTCATGGGTTCAGGAGTAGCCGTGATTTTTCTCCTTCTCGGTAACTTGTGCAGCACTGTAGGATTTGACTTTTGGCCTGGGAACAGTGTTGATAACGCCGATGTTTTTAGTTATGACTTAGTGATGTTTGGTCTGGCCAAGGGCTTTCTGAGCCTCATGCTCTTCCAGGGAGGACGGGAAGCTGGGAGAAAGCAGAGACAGGACACCTGACCCAAACTGACCAAAGAGGTATTCCATACCACAGCACATCATGCCCAGGATGTAAAAATGGAGGGCAGGGACCTGGAAGAGGGAGGTTCGCTGCTGGGGTTGGGCTTGGTATTGGGTGGTGAGCAGTTGTATTCTCTTTCCTTGTATTTCCCTGGTCATTATTATTATTGGTGGTAGCAGCAGTGGTTTGTGTTATACCTTAGTTACTAAACTGTTCTTATCTCAACCTATGGGAGTTTCATTCTTTCAGTTTCCTTCCCATCCCTCCAGGAGCGGGGGGAAGAAAGAGGGGGGAGTGAGTGAGCAAACTGCGTGGCTGAGAGGCTTAACCCATGACAAGTATTCATACAGTAGCAATGAATTAATAGGATTTAAAAACACAATATAAGATTAGCTCTCAGATGTAGTGTCGTAGTGAGTAGATTCAACTTATGAAGAGGTATAAGCATTCACCAGCTGTGGGAAGGCCTTGAGTTAAAAATAATCTAGAGAACAGAAAATGTTAGTTGCATCTACAAATAGAATCACATCAGAAACACAGGGATTAAGTTCTTAAAGCTGAAAAAACAGTAACTTAGAAGGCAAACCCAGAAACACTGTTTTAACCAAACATCAATTCGATGCTGGCAATAAAGCTTATGGTCAAAATGCCTTGCAGAGCTTCATCTATGAGGAAAAAAGTTCTAGAAAGTTGATGACATCAAATGTTAAAAGAAGGCATTATATCTGCTATTGGTTGTTCATGGATATCTGCTCTTTTTAGTACATTTCCTCTAGTGAGCAATTTTATATGGACTATGGGAAATTAAATGGTGCCACTCAGAGATCAGTATCTGCTGTCTGAGTTTCATGACTCATTAAGTTTTTGAAGTGAACCTAGGTCCATTAGCACCTAAGACATATATAAGGGTATATATTAAAAAAAGGGTGTGCATATATATATATATATAAAAGAAACAGTTCTGAAGGTGTTTCTGAACCTAAATGAAAAATCATCATTCTGTAGCAGAAAGACATTGTATCATGTTCAAGTCCTGTCTGCAATGTTGCAGAGATTAGGGAGTCATGCTATGGAGCTTTACTTCTCAGAAGCACGTTTTATTTAGACGACTTAACAGAGGCAGTGTCTGTTTTTCAAAAGCAGTGGCAAGAACAGCTTTTGTAAGATTTAGGAGCATTTGATAGAATATGAAAAGCAAGGATTAAGATTTTTGCAAATACTGAACTGGGACCAAAACCACAATCTGATAGTCAATTAAAAGAAATTAGGTCATTTTGAGGAACCATCAATACCATTGAAACTACATGCCTGACTGTTCTGTTAAAGCTCCCCCTTCAATCAGCTCACAAGATGTGCCTTTTGAACAGATTCAGAGATGCTAATAAGCATTTCAGCTTAAAAGTGTTTGTCAGCAGTTTTAAAATATTCACGATTCAGCTCATTGAAATTGCTTTCCTAAGGTTCAGTGGCATGCTTGGGAGCATCTGTCACAAAGCTTTTCCATAAAGAATCACACAGTGTGATAGCTTAGTTCCTACTTCAGGTGACAAAGCAATGCAATAAATAGTATGAGATGAGGTGATTTCACATTAATTTCTGATGCTGAACACTTCTTCCTATAGAAATAGTTACTCTGGTATTCAACAACAGAAATTATCCTCAAAGTAATGGCCCAGCTCCTCAACTGCTGTAAACTTGTTGATGTTCACTGGCTGCAAATTCATTTGAGGTCTAGTGTAGTTCACGGAATCCTAAATGTGTGATACAGTAAGAGATTCCAGACAATTAAACATATTTGGAACTGCATTTTTTAAGTAGGGTTTGCCCCATAGTAATGTCCACCACAGTAGCTAACTCACATTTATTACTTTCAATAGGGAAATATTATTTTTTTTAAAGCTTTGGAATTATCTGAAGATGAAAGCTAGAATGTACCCTTCTCTGCACACAAATTCAGATGAAAACCTAGGATGTAATTCTCCTGTCAAAGCCTATGTTTGGTCATTTCATATTGTCAGGAAAGAATATAAATCCTTGAAATATCTTAAAACTATTTATAAAAAACATGAGGTGAAAAATATTCTTCCTACTTTTCCTTGCATTCCAGCAGGATCGCTTAATGTGACTTTTAGCCACTTCACATTTATTTGTAAATGAAGTGATGATGTTAAAAGCTGTAAATTAATTTGTTTTATATTCCTAGAATCCTCCTGATAGATAATATATACTATTAAGTGAACTGGATGAATGACAACTGAATATGGGATAAGAAGTAATGTGTGCTTAAATAATCAAACAAAATAGAGTAAATAAAGACTAGATGTCTCCATTTGGCTGAAGCCTTGGAATGAGGGTACAAATTTAATTGCTGATGATGCCCTGGTGTAAGGTATTCTGAAAATACTCTGTAGCTGGTAAACTGTGAAATAAATGAGAGAGTAAAGTGTAAACCACTCCTATTTCAGTGTGGGAATCCCGCTTCTGATAGGGGAGGTGGTAAGAGCATTTCTCTCCGTTGTCTCTAGTCCCCACAGATAGTGCACTGTGTCTGGCTGGGATGGAATCCATTTTCTTCATAGCAGACTGTATGGTGCTGTTTTGGATTGTGATTAAAACACACCTTTTTGGGGTTTTTTTTTGGCTATGTCTGAACAGCACAGTACTGAGGCTTTACCTTTTTTCTCTCTACCACCTTCTGCCCCAGTGAGTAGCTGAGGGTGGGCAACAAATTGTGATGGGACACAACTGACCCAGAGTGGTGAAAAGGATACTCCCTACCACGAAATTTCATGCTTATCAGTAAAATGTGTAGGAAGAAGAAGCTTGTAGGAAGTGGGTTTTGTCTTCTAGTTGTTGCTCAGAGACTAGCTGGTCATTGGTCTGCTTGTGGGATGTGAAGAGTGACTGCCTTTACATAACTTTGGCTTCCCTTATCTCCTCTCTTTTTTCATTTATTACATTGCCTTATCTCAGTTTATGAGTTTTCCTGCTATTACTCTTCCTATTCTCTTCCTGTCCTGCTGGGGGCAGGGAGTGAGTGAGCAGCTGTGTTGGTACTTAGCTGCTGGCCACAGCCAAGCAACAAAACACAGCAAGCTGCAGTAGTGCTGAAGGTGTCTCTCCTTGACCCAGTTCCTAGTATGGCTGTTGGTAAAATGGGAAATGGCTAAAGAAGCATGCTTGGGTCCATCCTGTCCCACCAGTTGGTCTCAGACAATTCCATCTTCTCATCATGCTTTTTGTCCTACTGTTTTTTTTTCAGCACAGGTCTGGTTCTGAAAACTGCAATTCATTCCTTTGAGTTGTCTGAGCCCTGTTAAAATCAATCTGTGTGAGAATATTGATCTAGAATTCAGATGTTTTCATGCATTTCCTTTGCACTTGGTGAGAGCAGAAAAAATCAGGAGGGTGAATGTTCCCTACTGGGCTCAGCACTGGAAAATTTGTCTTTCGCTGTCATGGTGTCACTAGTTTGGATTGACCAAGTGCAACGTATTTTCAACCCAGATATTAAACATAATGGCAGGTAAGAACTGAATAGTATTTTATTTTACATGGTCTAGGAAACAATTATCTTGATGTATCAACTGGAGCCTCTGCATTATGGGTTTTTAGGGGAAGAGCAGACATGGTGTAGGGGAGGTTACATAGAGATAACTGACAAGATCTGATAAAGATTGTTAGATAGGATTGCTCTGGGGATCTGTAACTTCAGACGCCATAGGTTCAAAGACATCTGAGAAGTAAAAGGTAAGTAGTTTGATCTTGAGCATACCTTTATGACTTAGTTCTCCAGAGAAGGGACAGGTTGCCTTTGGTGTGCCGAAACATGAGGGTCTAATAAGTAAGAAAGGAAAAAAAACAAATCAAACCAAACTGCCTCAGCTTTCTATTAGAATAAAACCTTCTATGTTTCAGACATAATCTGATCTCTACCAAAGCAGCAACAGCTAAGCCTTGTATCTAGTTAGCAGTATGGTTATTTAACCCCAAGAGTCTCCCGTGGCTTCTTTAAAAAGCCTCTTTCGTTCCAGCTGTGCTACTTTTCTCTGCTACAGTAACCCTTTGGGAAGCTGTGTAGTGTAAGACTGTATTCAGTCTGTATTACCAGCAAATCACTTTCACACTTGGTCAGGTCTCTTTGGATTGATTGCCTGCGTTTACGCTCTTGTTTAGAGCATCCTCAATTTGGCCTTGAGGCAAAACAGCAAATCATATGCTGACAGCATCAGTTTTGAGATGGGTGATGCGATGTTCCTGCTTGTCTTCTGAAATGAAATCCTGGGTGCATTCGGCATGCTGCAATCACATCTGCTATGGCGAGGGCCCCAGGAGCTGCTGTGCAGGCTGCAGAAGACAGTCCTGTTGCACCTGCCTGCATCTGCCAAATGTGTGATGGCGCATTCAAACTGCAGGATCTAAAATGAGTGAAACCTGCTTGCACTATGGCTGGATTAATCTCAGATGAAGCCTGAGAATGAGTGCTAATGAGTAATATGGTTGTAGCCATCTCACAGGTTTCTCTGTGCTTTGAAGTTTGGCTGGCATGGACTTTAGCTGATGTATAACTGTGCTGGAAGCTCATAGATAAACCCAGTGTCATGGGCAAGCACTGTTCCTGGATGTTCGCTTACATTTTTGTAAAGAGAATTAAGTGAGTGACTGAGATTATTTGTTGGCCAGTAGAAACGTCAGCCGTTACTATTTCCTCTTCACAATCCTACAGTTGTAGCATATTTACCTGGTGTATTTTCCAATGTCACTATTTAAAGTAATTTGTAAACTACTTTCCGTGCTGTTTCCATGGCCCCCCAGATGGGGAAATACTGGTTCTATGCCTGTATAAACTGTGGTAGCACCTTAAATATAGCCATATTAGCAAAATTCTGGTAAGTGTTGATAAACCTTAGATATCTCTGTGATGTCTTTGCAAACTCAGCAGAACAGCAGCTCTGAAAGACAAAATATAAACAGCAAATCCTAAAGTCAGCAAGTTCAGACTGGGATAGATCACTATACTGAGATCTACATGTGGCTGCTGATAAAAACCAAACACAAACTAGACAGTAACTTGCTGTCATGATAGAGATGACAATACATAGCTAGCTCACCCAAGTAGAACTATTTATTGTTTTATCCCTGTTAACCTGGAAAAATTGAGGTACATGTGTTGACATATACAGCAATAAAATAATGTTGCAGTACAGGAATATAAATTGTGGGTGGTACAATTTGTACTCTTTATCTGTTAATTCTATAAATCATGGACAAATTGAAGATAGTCTCTCAAGGGCAGTAAAAATGCTGTCTGTTAAAAGTGATGAAGATAATGAAAAAAACCTTTCTTTTAGCAGGAGATTCTAGTCATAGATTTCTTTCTGCACTAAGGAAAAACCTCTGACTCAAGGAAAAAAAAAAAGCTATATTACCTAACTAATTGCATATGTTATCACCTCGTGTCAAAGGGACTGTAGAGGACGTAAAGATAAACCAGCTGTGGATCACTTTTGTGGGCAGCTTTTTTTTTTTTTTTTTTAAGTCTAATCAGAAAGCACATGCCAAAGTGTGATGTTACCCTGTCCAAAGACTTTCTGAAGAGCCATTTATAGACACATCACTCGAGGGCTTTCCTTGTTTGCTTTATGCTCTTGTGAGGATTTCTATTCAGACTTCTGAAAATGTTCAGCAGTACATACCAGAAAGTATTTTTTTTTTTTTTCAGATTTAGCACTAGTTTTCATTAGCAGAGTCACTAATATGTCCCATTGAAATATGGATTTACTACCATGAGGTGCTTCTTGTGTGAGGTTTATTTCAGTGTTTCTGAGAGCTCAGAATAGCTGTGCAGGTGCATTAGAATATGCTGCAGAAGCAGTTAAAGTGCTTTCAAATATATGATTTCTGTTTCTGCTTTCCCTCCATCTTTTTCTATTCTCTTTCACACTCTTTTGCTCACATTCTGATTTTTTGCTCACCTTCAAAAGTGCTTGGCTCTCTACTTCATATTTGTTCGCCTGCTCAAGGCACAGGTCTTTGCTGTGAGCTGTGGCCTTGGAGTACTTCTCTTTGTGTTGCGACATATTTGCCTTTGCAAGAGATATGTATTTTTGTTTTTTAACAGGCTAACAGCATCCATATATAAAAAGTGACAAAAATATTATTTCTCTGCTTTCTCAGAATAAGGCTTATGTAGCCCAGTTGAGCAGGGGAACATTTGAAAGTGCCCATATGTAAATATGAAACATCCTCCATCAAGTGTGTTCTTCAGCATGACTCTTTGTCACCATGATGTAGACATATCTTTCTGTCAACATGAAATCCTTATGCATGGGCTCACTTCAAAATGTTCAGATTGCTTGACTCTTTGCTCCTGAGTTAGCTCTCCAAACTGCTCTTTGGGTTCTGAGATGCTGCCCAAATCTCAGCCCTCTTAATTTCTCCGTTACACAAACTGTTGACTAGCTGATGCTGATTATTTTTCATTTCCTGTAGCTTTCCCTATTCTAATAAACTGAGGATTTCAAATCAACATGTTCTTAACTGGACTGAGAAATCTCTCAGGTTCTAGTTTTTGGTATAGATGTTATGGGTCTCTAAGGCAGTAGGAGAGACCTGCACCTATATGAAAAGGAGCTTCCAACTGGAAGAATTAGAGAACAAGCTGAGTTGCTTCTCTGTAAGTGAAAGGTGTTAATCACTTGTATGAGGTTAAAATTAGAGATTAAGACATTGAAATTTATGGGTGCAGAGGTCAGTGAGCTCTAAACTTCTGTCATGGCAAATAGATACGCAGTTAGTGCCACTAGTGGAAATATTTAGGTCATCAAATGCTAAATATGGACTTTATGATGAGCTGAATTGCTCCACTGACTACCAATTACAGCGGTGGTTAGACATCCATTTTGTATGTAGACATTAATATCTATGTATCTTAATTTGGAGTTATCTCATCATTTAGATGTGTCCCAATTGTCTGAATATAGATGTCTTAGTGCCATTAGAGATGGCCCCATGGTAATGAAGGCATCTGCACAGATCTACCATATAGGATGTAGCATCTACAGGAGACTTCTGTCCCCTGCAGTTACAGCCAGAGGCTTGCCAGTGCACATTAGGGCCTTTGAATGCCACCAAACATCCGTGTTTAGGCATCTGAATCCTACTCTTTGTCTATCAACACCCAAATGGTGCAAATGGAAAGTCTTCCTGGGGCCAGCTTGCACTGCAAAGAACTGGAGTTTGCATTGTTTTACCTAAGAAGTAGTTCTCTGTCATCTTCTGCAACATGGAGACAATATGTTCATCAGACTGGAGGAAATCAGTCCAGAAAGTGCATGAATAAAAAATCTCAGAGCTGAGCAATATTTTGAGGGTGATCCTTGATGTTCTAGATAGGTACCATGACCAAATGGAAAGTGTTGAGTAGGTTTTCATTTTTAAGATTTGCATATTTGGAATGTGGCAGCATTGGTTGTGATATTACCAGCACTGGTCTGTAGCTTGTTGTGCAGAGAAATAAATGAATTTGGGAGCATTACCATTTTCTGCTGTAGACAACAGAAGCCAGAGGGGTGATAGAGAAGGCTACAAGTTTCTCTGCGCGTTTCCCCACTGCTACTGCCTGCTACACTACATTGTATTTCTCTTTCCCTCCAGAGCTGGAAAACAAGGAATATTTACTTTTCAAAGGGATTTTTCTTCTGTTCTGCTTGCTTTGTATTCACTCTGAATTAGAGCAAACAAAAACAATTTCTAACTCCCTCAAGCCTTTGAAGATATCTGCCCCCACAGCTGGGAAACTGCTGTCAAGGCCATCATTGTGCTTTTTATTCCCCAGTGAAGCTCTGTGGTCTGAGGAGCTTCCAAGATCATCTTTACTTTTTGAAAAAAAATGATTTTTTTGCAAAGGCAGAGCAGATAAGAGGTATTAGAGCCTTCTGGCTTGGGGTATTAGCCAGAGCATGTCTTCACTAAGCTGAAGTTTTGAAGCTATTTCTAGATTATTAGAATCTTTATGGCAGACCTCAGGGTCAGGGAGCCACTACTTCTACATTACTTATCTTTGTGACATACGTATGTCAAATACAGACAATGTTGCCTTGAAACCTTACCTTCCTGCCATGAAAATTACTTGTCTCCAACACATTTAGAAAAAAATATTTTGGTCTTGGTGAACCCAATATTTTAATAAAAGTTTTTTTTTTCCCTTAAAATTTTCAGTCACTTCTATTCCCACAGCAGAACAAGTTTTCTCCATTTTAATTCTGTGTTGACTGTAATTGTAAGAATGAACCTGGCTCTTAGTACAGTGGAAAAAGGCGAAAGGAAATTTTAACAGAAATGTGACTTTAGATATGATTCTAAAGATTTTCTTGTTCCTAGGCAGGCTTTGCAGGTGAGTGCTGCTGCTTCTTGCCTGCTACAAGAAATAACTCAGAATAAATTGTAGACTTTACTTTAGCCCTGGTGTAACACTTGTATAGTCCTAAAAAAAACCGGGAGATAGGGTGGAAGACAGTGTGTGAGGATTTATGCATCTCAAAGGTAGTCTTGGATACCAGAATAAACATTTTATGTGCTGTTACCTTTCAAAAGCTTAATAGACTATTTGAGACATTAATGCATAGTAAAGTCGTACCGTTGCTATAAGACCGTCATTTATTTGAGTCCCAGATGGTTTCTTCATTCCAGTGAAGTGCTGTAGTGACATTTCACTACGTCACTTGACTCCTGAAGTTGTCAGTGACATTGGTATCAAATATGCTAAATATTACAGCAAATCTCCTTGTGAATAGCAACTGAAAATGGAAATGGTATTAAGATAAAAACCTCATGCTCCATTTGGATTAAAATGATCTTTTTTGTGATCCTTTTTGCTGCTTCTATAATCTTTACCACTCACAGAAAAGTAAATTAAAGGCAGTGGCCTAAATTTCAGAAGTGATTAGGAGCATGGTGCTTTACTTTCAGGGGGCCCAGCTGCTACCCAAAACAGAATTTCTGGGATAATATCAACTTTCCCTGTAATGTGTGACACTGGCTGTAATTTCTTTTAAACTTGAAACTTTTGGGAGCAGGAATTTTAGGTGCTCTTTCTGAGTATGTTTCCTGTGTCAGGTTCCCTGTATAACAAAACCAGACAACTAAGCACATAAAATCTCTCCTGGATAGAAATAACATGGTGTTCAAGAAAATCCCTTGTGCTTATAATTCTTGGTCCTCTCCCCACTTACAAGGGCAAGCTGTGCCATTGATAGTTTATTTCCCATGCTAGCTTATTATTGTACACATGGGCATGATTTCTCTGTCATTTTTGTCCTCCTTCAAAGCCAGTGGCTGGAATGTCCCAGCATTTCAAAAGCCCTCAGATATGTAATTCTGTCTTCTAGTGTGCACCCTGTTTAGATGCCTGGCTAAGAGTAATGAGATTAATATTGATGCTGTTTATCCCAGTTATTCCTTAGGCCCAAAAGCTGTAACCAGAGCTGTCCAGAAAGGGAAAAAGAGTATGGAGGAGAAAAAGGCATATTAAGAGAAATGTGGTCAGGTAACAGAGAGATAAAATAATCGAAGCTGTTGGTTTAATGTTTGGATATGCATTGACCAGCTCAGAATTAATGCATGACTTGCCTCAGGAGTAAAAAATTTTAAATACTTCTTTTGCAATATCTTTCACGAGCTAAGCACAATGCTGGTAACAACCCTTGTGGGGCTGATGTAGGATGCACCACAAGAAGTTCTGGGGCACTGGCTTCTGAAAAGATCTGACAAAGTGCTGTATTTCAGTCACCAAGCACCTCAGAGTGCCCAGAACTCTTGTCCAAAATAGACGCATGGTGACTCAAGGTAGTCCCTGTGTTAAAGAAATTATAGAGGACCACAGACACAGGTTGTCAAACAAAAAATCTAGTATTTACCAGGTGCCAAAGACAGAGAGTAAACAGTACAGTCCATCCTGAATGTTTCTGCTGTCACTGACAGATTAGACAAGAGAGAGGATGTTTTGCTGTAGCTTCCAAGGCTCTGAAGCCATTTCAGAAAGGAGTTTCTGACAGGGTATGCTTAGCTGGTCATAAATTATCTTTTCATTTCCTTGGCAAATATATAGGTGTGTAAGTCTCGGTAGGATAGACACGCAGGAGTTGCTTAAGCTCTTCTAAGAGGAATGGTAGTAAGCTTTTTATGCATAATCTAACTAACCTGTTTTCAACTTTTTACTTTCTGACTTAACCCTTTCCTGAGCATACAAGTAGTTGTTATCTGAAAGATCCTCCTGTGCACCACATATGATGCATATCCAATCTGACAGCTTCTCTTTATTCCCTCTCTCTGCCTATTTGTGCTTTTGACTCTGTTTTTTTTAGGGGATATCTGGTATTGGGGTTTTGAATAATCATTTTCTCTTTCAAAGCACTTATAGGAAAAGAAAAAAAGTGCTACAAGGTTTCAGAACTATAATGACAAGAACAGAGGACGGGCCTGTGGTTCCAGTTGATATCTGGCACTCAGTTTTGTTTAGAAATGATTGTTTCTCTGTGCTGTTTGACTGACACCACCAAGGAGGCAGTATTTTTTAATTGCCAACTGTCTGTCCTAGTTCTGTGCTGCTGCAAACCACTACCACTAATTATCTTATTGCAAGAAAGTTTTTTTCTCCATCCAAATCCCTCATTAATTAAAACCCTGTCCTTGTTAAAATTCACCCTACATCATTTATTTCCTTTGTTAGTAGGTTGTTGTCCTGTCTTCTGCTGTGCTCTTGTACCTTAGCATTGCTGTTGAGAATATCTTAAGGTTATAAATTGTTTGGGGGCAGAGAGGGTAGTTTCTGTCTTTTCATTTTAGGATGCAGAAAAGGATTTTAGAGCTGCAAGGACTTCCATATGTGGACTTTTTATCTTTTTTTTTTTTGTCCCATAAGCATGACTCTATAAATGACCACTAATAAAATTAATCAAATGCAAGAAAGTCTAGTTCCTGATTTATTCTATTTTTATTTCTCTCAGAAACTAAAATCTGGAAGGAGTCATTTCAGGAAGAATGTAGAAAAATGTATCATGTGTCTTTTAAGAGTTTTAAATGAAGTTGAATAGACATAAAAGGATGAAATATGTGTCACAGAATCATAGAATAGTTAAGGTGGGAAAAGACCTTAAGGTCATCTAGTTCCATCCGCCCTGCCAGGGGCAGGAACACCTCACACTAGACTATGTTGCCCAAGGCGCTGTCCGAACTGTACTTGAACACTGACAGGGATAGAGCATTTGCCACTTCTTTGGGCAACCTGTTTCAGTGCCTCACCACACTAGCAGTAAAGAACTTCTTCTTTTTAGCAAACCTGAACTTCCCTTGTTTAAGTCTGAACCCATTTATTACTCCTTGTCCTACAGCTATGGTCCCTGATGAGGAGTACCTCCCCAGCATCCTTATAGGCCCCCTTCAGACCCTGGAAAGCTGCTATGAGGTCACCACACTTCATTGAATAGAGGGAATATTTATAGTTTCCTTGGTACAAAGATGTATTTGTACATCTAGTATGAAAGCATGCTGAGTGGCACGTTCATCTTGTTTTTGAACACTTTGATAAAGAATGTTCTAGGAAGTGATTGTAGAAATGTATTTTTCAATAGAAAACTTGAAAAGTATCCCACTCATTTTTGAGCTAGGTTTATATGATGATGGGATGAACAGGCTTGTAATGCAAATTTTGTTTGTGGAACAGGAAAAAAGAAAATTAGGATCAGAAAATATGGCCTTTAGTCTCTTCAGTCAGATTTTGAAAATCATTATTTTTGATGTTATGGAGGGTTTTTTCACATTAGAATTTTAATATTATATAGCTACTTTTAACTCTCCAACCATCTGTAACTAATTTCTTTTTGTCAAAATAATTCTGTTAACATCTGTTTATATGCAATTACAATTGCAGGCATGTAGAATATTACCACAAACTTAATATTTCGTTAAAAGCTTGGGACTCTGGAATGATATTAAAATTAACATGCAATTTATTATATTTAGACATGAATTTATAAAAGCATCTCAAGTTAAACAATATTTCTGTTGACATACTATCAAACCTTAAAGGCACATTACTCTTTTAGATATTTAGCAGCATTAAAAAATAGTAATATAAAAAATTAATCTTTACTATTATAATTTAAACATTTTTTTTAATTTAAAAAAATAGTTGAACTTCTGAATAATCTTGCTAATCATTCAGGCTCATTTTGATAATGTTTTACTTATCTAGGGAAAAAATCTCAAAAGGGAAAATACACAGTGACTAAAGAAAACAACACAATTTTAGAGTAGAATCATAGAATAGTTTGGATTGGAAGAGACCCTTAAAGGTCATATAATCCAATCCCCTCTGCAAGGAATAAGGACATCTTCAACCAGATCAGGTTGCTCAGAACCACATTCATCCTGGCCTTGAATGTCGCCAGGCTTAGTGTGTCTACACTAAGGTTGCCCACCTCTCTGGGCAACCTGTTCCAGTATTTAAGCACCCTCATTGTAAAAAATTTCCTACTCATGTCCAGCCTGAATCTCACCGCTTTTAGTTTAAAGATGTCACCCATCACCCTATTGCAACAGACCCTGTTAAAAAGCCTCTTCCTATTTTTATCATAGGTCCCTTTCAAATACTTGGAGGGCTGCTAGAAGGTCTCCATGGAGCCTTCTCCAGGCTGAATAAACCCAGTTCTCTCAGCCTTTCCTCATAGGAGGCATGTTCCATCCCTCTGATCGTTTTGTTTTCCCTCCTTTAGACTCTCTCCAGCATGTCCATATCTTTCCTGTATTGAGGACTCCACAGCTGGATGCAGTACTCCCAGTGGGGGTCTCACCAGAGCAGATTAGAGGGGCAGAATCACCTCAAAAATAGTTTATTTCATATGAAATATCTTTTGAGAGATAAAAGTTTAAAACCAATGGCAGGTCTGTGCTAACACACAGTGATTACAGACTACAAGTGGCCCATGAGTTCTTATTCTCTGAAGTAAATAAACCCTTCAAACAATTTCCACCCCCCCATAATTTGTTTGCATCGTCTAAACTCTAAAATGTAACTACTGTGAAAATGTTTAAGCTAATGAATTTAGTTAGTGTATTCCTTTGAATTAATACTCAAAGGTGTCTATGTATTATTTTCCCCATCATAGCATAGCATGTGAATTGTCAAAAAAGAAAAAAAAGGAAAAGGTATTTCTGCAGTTATGGAAGAGAGTAAAAATAGATACTGGTGGGGATTTTTGTGCATATCAAATACACATCCTTGCTAGCAGTGCAGTGTGACTCAGTGTGACTGAGTAAGAATTGGCACTTACATTTCTATTGGTGACAGGCTGAGCCTGCTGTGGATTCCTGGTGTGAATGCAGGTATGAGATAATGAAGATTGCAATGTTAGCTCATGAGGTAGAAATTCAGTTAATTATTCTATATTCTTTAACTTTCCCATACTTTGGGATTTTTATAATGACCTTGCTGTTTCAGCTGTCACAAGCTGTTTTTATCTGTACTTGGCAAGACTGGGAGGATACAATACTTTTTTACCTTAGTTTAGGGAAAAGAGTTTAAATTCTATCAATAACTGTGTGATTGGTACTTTGTGAAATTACACTGTGATCAAGTCAATGCAGTCATCAAAGCATATTTACTCTTGGATTAATAAATACACTGCACTGAAAAAAACCCTCTTTTCAGTTGTAATGTAATTTTTAATCTACATAATATATTCATGCATTTGAGCATCTGCTCTTTATTTATTCATTCAAAAATAAGCTTTCAGTTTTTAATTTCACAAAGACCGTGGACACTAGATGCTTGGTCGTCAACCCTGGATACATTAGTGGCTTCCGTAGTTCTTTCCTAAAATATCGGTGATCAGACTGTCTATGGACATTCTACATATTTTTCTTAATCATGAGGGAAGAAGACAAGAAACTATCCTGAGTCTCTATATTAACTTTCGAAGACCACGGCCTGCATTTTGTTTTACTGGTTTGTCAGCTCTTCTGCAAAAGTATTCCTTCAAATGTCATCCTAGAGTGTGTACTGCAAAGGATTTCACCCTGAGAAGTACGGAAGTTTTAAATCTGTTGTATGGTAGCTGGTATTTGGGGACATCATGCCAACACTTTTGATCATCTTTTCTCAAAGAAGAGGAATTCTAGCTGGATTTGGGACAGGGAAGAAGGATAGCTAGGATGACAAGAGAACAGACAACAGATGTCTTGTGAAGAGAAAGTGCGAATACTTTTTTCTCTTCCATTTCTTAACATAACAAGGGAGACTTGAAAGAGATATAAATAATTTCTATAGAAACATCAAGGGAGTTCAACATTTCTTCCTTCAAGTACTGAACTAATGCACAAGATTTGTCCCAGGTTGAAAGGAGTTTAACATTCAGGCTAAAAATTAGAAGGCTGCTAATCAGAAGTTTAAGGAGGTTCTGGAAGGGACCTTAAGAGGAAAACTCAACACAAACAAGATCTTAGCTTACGTTAAAATGGAGCTTTGATAGAAGATGCTATCCAGTATGAGGCAATTGCTCTCACTCAGAGACTATACTCCAAAAAGCATGTTGGTGGTAGAGATCTATATGAGATCACCTTTACAATCCTCCCAAGAGGTATGTTTTCTTGTGGAGAGTACATGGGAAATAGAGTACTCCTCGTAAATAATAAATAAAAAATTACTCTTCATAATTGTTTCCATGACAGCTCTTCAGTGACTGGCTATAAAAAGTAGCCAATTACCTGCAGAGATGGAGATTTTGGGGTTTTATTTCTTGCATCCTGTTTGCTTAGTATTAAAAGATACCAATACTGTGGGATGAAGGCTGGTCATGAAGGCAGTGTATATGTGAGCGTATTTAATTATTTTCGTTTTAGTGTGGCTGAGACTGCCTTGTGAGTCACTGAACTTTGGACCAGATATGCATGCAAGCAATTCTCTTGTCTTCTGCCCTGACCAATCTCAGTCCGATCATGTTAAATTAATCTTGAATTGGAGAAGAGCAGGAAGGGAGAAATTCAAGCCAGTTCCCCTAGTGAATGACACTTAGCACTTAATCCTTAAAGTGCTGATAAGGCTTTCTTTCCTTGAGCCCTCTCTAGGATGCTTAAAAATAAAGCAGCTGCATGAAAAATGCTGTTAGGTTATTCTGTCTCTGTCTGAGTGTCTTTGGTGTTTTAAAAACAAAATAAGTTTTTGAATTTACATGTGCTGATCTGGGATTTTTGTAATCTTGGTTTTTCAGACCTAGAAAATTTCTACTGACATTTCAAAATCCTTTGGAACTCCATCTGAAGAATTGCTGTTTATGAGCCTTAAGCCTCTTAAATGCTGCATGGCAGTAGAATGTGAAGAGGTTTGGGTTTTTTGCTTTAGAACCAAATAAAATCACTGTCAATTCCCCCCACCTCTTTCTTTTATTCCTTTTCCAGATGAGGATCTCATTCTCTGCACATTGTGATTCAAATCCCCCTCTTCCATTTTCTCGCCTTTCTTTTCTTTCACTTCCTGTTTTTCCTATTCCTTTAGTCTGTGATATTTTTTTTTTAATGGTTAATAACAAGGGTTATACAAATGCTTCTTGAAGAATTCCACTCAGTGACTTTGCTGAAGATTTGACATCGGTTTAAGCCCAGCCAGTAACTTGGCACCACTCAGCCGCTCTCTCATTGCCCCTTTTCTTCCTCCCTCTGCTCCTGGAGAGATGGGGCAGAGAATTGAAAGAATGCAACTTCCACGGGTTGAGGTAAGAACAGCCCAGTAACTAAGGTATAACACAAACCACTGCTGCTACC
>JAOEHX010023743.1:0-12663 GCA_025448015.1 Bolborhynchus lineola | reverse complement strand
TCTTATAAATTAACTCTGAGACAGCAATTCTTTTAAAAGATTTGGAACTAATTCTGAAGCATGTTGCAGACCTGTTGTTTTAAAACAGAGAGAAAAAGTACAAAGTATATATATTTTTGCTGATATCTCATGACAAGAGACATTTTTGCTTTTTGGAAGTCTATTTATTTATAAATAGAAAATGCAATTTTAAAATCCCTTTGCAATTAATAAAAATTATTTCTAAAACCAAGTTATTTGCTGAGAACTCCAAGCACAACTTTATGATAAATAATTCCTCCTATGAGGACCTCCACGTATTTTCAGTACTAAAATTTGAATCTCTTCTTGTTGGCCTACAGAAATTCTAGGGGTTAGTTCTTCTCATTGTTGAGTAGAACTTACTTGACCCATCTGTAAAAAAGAAGACAACTTTTGGCCTGGATTGGTTATTATATATATACTATGTTAGCCAGAACTGCTACTCTGTCCACACATCATTTAAGTAGTTACATTTTATCGTTAACACATTTGATCAGTGAGGATGGATTGACTTTGATCACTCTGACATCAACCGAGTCCAGAGTGTTGCAGTTCAGAATGTTGCAGTCCTCTGTTCTTGTTTGAGAAAGACCTTTCCTACTTTTTTGCATCCAATGTTTCAAGGAGTGTCAGGTGTGGATACTCATTTTCACATTTTTTTGACATTTCTACTTTTCTCAGACAAGATAGGATGCACTTATTGAAATGATAGTGTGTTTGTTTTCTGTAGCATTCAAGTGGACCATCACATTTTTAATGAAGGTGTACTTCTAAGCTCAGACCTTTAGAGAAAAAGTTGGAGCTACTCCCTTATGCCTCATTATGCACCCAAAAATTATACCCAAGGTCTGCCTTTCTAAGTCTCAACTGTTTTCCTATTCACAACAAAACAAACCACAGATAATAATGCTAGCTTATATAGCCTTACTATATATGGTGGGTATGGAAATTGTGAACTCTAAGAGTCACATGAGAATGACAATCTCACAGCAAACTTTTGTTTACCAGGCCTGGTGTTCCAATGATAGTTACAAACGTAATGATGAGTAGCGCACACTGGAATTTGAGCACAAATGCATTTGAACTGGAAAAGATAATGCTCAAGTAGATTATGACTTTGTGTGTGTGCTTCAACCCTTAGATTGTCGTGGAAATTTGATATTAAATGTTGGGAATCTGTAGGAATGCATATATGTATAATGCATATAAATATGCATTGGCTTTCTAAATGCAATTTATTTTTAATTTATTTTAAAGAAAGAAGTTTCCGTGCCCTATGAAGACATCTCAGCCCATTGAAGCATATTTTTAAACAGCATTACAACTGAGTATTTGTTGTTATGTTTTATTTCACATACTTCCTTTTATTTGAAAATGGAGTGTTTTGGATAATATTCAATGAGAAATCAGCTTTTCTTCAGAAGAATTATGCTTGTAATTTTGGACACTTTTTAGACTCTCTTATGCTCTGTTTCACCCACAGCCCTGGAAACATTAGTGGTCTGCATTGCCTTTGAACATGAGAGTACATTTCTTTTTCTGTTCCCTCCTGGGAGCACTGTCCCAGGGTTGGTTATATCTTATATTAGGCTGTTTGGTTCCCATTATGGTATTTATTATAGGAAGGCCTTATAAGAGAATGCTTTTGACATACTTTAGCTCTCTCAGCTCTTTTCTGTTTCTTTTCTTTATTTTCTCATCATGATTCTTTTGGTCACACACAGTAAGGCTATGTTTATATAATCTACACATATTAGCATTGAAACACATCCTCATGCACACTGCTTGTAGAGCCTCTTGAGCATGTTTTAGAAGTTATTTTTTTCACTTGGTTTTATAGGGGCCATTTTTGAGACAAAGTATACTACTGTGTGAAAGGGATAGATGCTTCCCAGCCCCTCTGCAAAGGGGTCATGAATTCAAGTGCTATTTTTTCTACAGTTCTACATCTATTTAAAAGATGACTGGGGAGAGCTGTACAGTGTTTAAGTATTCTGAATCATCTGAAAGCTATCTTGATTCTTTTGACAAGGTGATTTTATATATATGTTCAGAGGGAGATCAGGTTGAAATCATTAACTTTTGTATGGCAATGGATCTTAATCTTTGCTTTAAGAGAAACATTAGACTTGTGGATTTTCTACTAGCGCAGTGTACTTTGAGGACGACCATATTGGTCTAAGGCGTTCCTTCAAATGAAATCTATTATAAATCAGTTCTAAAATGCACAAACCAAAAAGTTCTCTTTTGGGATATCAAATGGTGCCTATTTGACTAGTGTATTTTCTCATAGTTGAACTAAGTTGTCTGAAAGGCATTTGATCCAACACATCATCCAGCACATAGGGATGGAACTCCGGAAAGAAAATCCAGACATGCTTGTCTTTTAGGGTTTACCTATTCATGTGGTAAGTGCTAAGTTTTTGTTAAGATTCTGAATTTGTGACAGAGAAAAACTAACAGCGACTGAGTTGTAATAAGTGAAATCATCATAGTGGTTTATCCTATGTTAGTAAGGAAGAAGTTTGTATTTCTTCATTATTTCTCAGTATAAATTATCTGTCTCCAAATGTGAAAAGTAAAATGGAGTAAAAAAATAACTTTGGTATTTATTACTTACGTTATCCCCTGTGAAAAGAGTTGGTTTCTTCCAGTGTTTCCAGAAAGGCCTGCTAACAAACAGATTTTCCTCAAATTATCTTTGTCTTTTGGATGATTTTGCTTGGGTGTTACATTCTTCAGATCATAATCTCCCGATTATTTTCTCTCTCAGCTTTTAAAAATAATTCTGGCAAGAATATTTGTACTGTAACTTGTTGTTCAAAGATTCTTCACCAGACCTTGACCATTTTTCTTGAAAATAAACGTGTATATGCAAGAAATTAGGGATAAAATATCTGAAATTTATTTAGAAAATTGACCTCTTCCAAAACCCCTCTTAAAGAAAGTAAGAAGAGCAACAGTACCTGAAGGGACTATACTTTTATATTGGGTACCACTTGACCACAGTCCTACTATAATCTTCAGCAGAAAAAGATCTATGTATTTATCAGTATATTTTGGGGACCCTCATAAAGCACAGAATGCTGTTCAGTTCATGAGTGTTCTGCATTCACAGGGTGTTACCTCTATTATTTCTATGCAGTTTTCAATCTCCCATTCAGGAATATTTCATTTCAACATATTCTTTCTACAGCTCTGTAGTATCAGATCTTTATACCTTCAAATGTTGTGAAAGGCTTCTATGTTGCAGGACAGATGCAGGAAAATCTGAGCGAAAACTTTGTGCTTTTGTACCATTGCATCGTTTTTGCCTTTTCTAGCAGCATCATGATAGGATTATCACAGAATCACAGAATGGTTGAAATTGCAAGGGACCTCTGGAGGTCATCTTTTCCAACATTCCTGCTCAAGCGAGGCCACGCAGAGCCATTTGCCCAGGACTGAGTATCTCCAAAAATGGAGACTCTGTGGCCTCCTTGGGCAGCCCATACCAGTGCTCTGCCACCCTCATGGTGAAAAAGTGTTTCCTGATGTTCAGAGTTTCAGTTTGTGTTTCAGTTTGTGCCAACTGCCCCTGGACACCACTGAGGAGAGCCTGGATCTGTCTGTCATCTTTTCACTCTCCCTTCAGGTATTTATAAACATTGACAAGATCACCCTTTCAGCCTTCTCTGCTCTAGGATGAACAGTCCCAGCTGTCTTAGCATTTTCTCATAAAAGAGGTGCTTCAGTTCCTAATCATCCTTGTGACCCTTCATTGCACTCTCTCCAGTATGTCCAACTTCTCCCTTGTACTGGGGAGCCTACAACCAGACTCAGTACTCCAGTGCTGAGCAGAGGGGAAGGATCACCTCCCTCTACATTCTGGCAGTGCTTTGCCTAATGCATTCCAGGGTACTATTAGCCTACTTAGTGTTAAAGGCACATTGCTGGCTCATTATCACTAATGGGAGAACATTCTGAAGATGGAGATGCACCACATACTATCTCCTTCCAGAGTTCTCTTCAGAAGCATATGCTGTATAAGCAACTGTTTTTTTACCATCTTCAGAACCATGATGCCTTAATTTCAAAGAGTACTCTATAATCACGTAATGGGAAAAATACTGTGGAGACAGCCAGTCATAAGAAATATAATTAGCCATGTTTGGAAAACCAGTCATTTTGCACAGTCCAGAATAACACTGTAGACTTTCATGAGATACTTTTCACAAGATTCTTGATAAGTGTGAGGGGAGGGGGGCAGGGGGGAAGTGTTCCATATAATTTTTTACATGCTAAGATGGTACCAGAATAGTGACAGAATATAAGAAATGTTGCTTTATTATGTTTATTTTTTCACAGAATTGTAGAATGGTTTGGGTTGAAAGGAACCTTTAATGATCATCTATTTTCCCTCTGCACACAAATACAAAATGACCAATGCAAAAGAATCGTCTAGTCCAACCCTTTGCCATGGTCAGGGGCATCAAGTTGCTCAAAGCTGGATCTTTTGCATTTACTTTATAAGATAGCTTGGTATTCAATCATCAAAGAATTTGTTAAGCAACCTGTATCACTGCACTGTCTCTACTCCCCTGCTGAAGTACCCCCACATATTGTCCACTTTCTCCCAAACTCACTGCTTCTTGGTGAAGTAGAATTGTCTGAACTATTCAAGGGAATAAATATTTTAAGTGACATGATGTGATATAATAGCTGACAAGCTTGCTTTATGTGCAAGGTTGAAAACTGAAGTTGTATTCTTTTCACAGAGAATATTTTCTT
Source organism: Bolborhynchus lineola (assembly GCA_025448015.1). Lineage (NCBI taxonomy): Eukaryota > Metazoa > Chordata > Aves > Psittaciformes > Psittacidae > Bolborhynchus > Bolborhynchus lineola. Next base: position 7,872 of record JAOEHX010023743.1, on the reverse strand, counting down.
GAGATTTTACAAAATTTTAGGTAAATGACTGTTCAGATAGCTGTTAAAATCAGACAAGCTTCTCTGATTCAAAACACATCTTCAGTTCTTCATACATTCTAGCTAAATGCTGAATGTTTAAGTTTGGAGATGATTTACGCAAATCTTTCTGTAGTTAGAAACTAAATTTCAACTTTATAAGCTTGGCTACATTCCTCTTTTCAATACTAAACAATAACACACTTTCATTGTCCTTTGATCCCTCTACATAATCCCTTTTGGTTAACATTATGTTTAAGTTCAATACCAGAAAATTCAGCTTTGCAGACTCCAAGTTGTCTGTAAGAGTTTTTTCACTTCAAAAATAGCATGTTTGTCCAGAAAAATATTAGCCGCTATACAGCTTTTAGATATGTTAGAGAACATCCGAAGTATGCTCATTTCACTGTCCTAAACTAAAGTTATACTTAAAAAAGAAAACTCTATAAAATATAATAAAGGTCAAAGCACATCTCTTTCCTCCCTCCCCCAGGAGTAGAAAAGTAAGAGAAAAATATGACAAAGGGGATAAAAATGGAATTAAAAAGAGGCAGAAAGAGACAGATAAAACATTAATATTCAGTGTGAAGGCTTTCACTTCACTATTCTACAGGATAAATGGTCATGACCCCACATGAATTTTTGAAGGAAAAGCATTTTTAAATTATTTGATGCTATTTTTGCCATAATTTAATTCTTTTTGAGACTTTTTAAAAATAGAAGCATTACTGAATTGATTATAAAAAGACTTTTATTTCTGACAACTGTTTTTACTGGGGTTTTCTAAAATTTCAGATAATTATATATTAATTTTAATAAATATTTTAAGCAAGACATCACCTCATTTAGGCCAGTCATAGCAATTATTATAGCCTCCAGCAAACATAACTTATCTTTGAAAATACTTCTTCTTTGCTACATTTTACTTACGACCAGAAGACAAAAGAACTCAAAAAAGCAAAGCAGTAATATAAATGAGAAAATGAAAATACAAAATTTATACATTATTTAAAGTATGAAAATCCTATATGTTTGAAAATTATCTAGCACTGTTCCCACATTTTAAAAAGGACTGGAGGATGACTGCATGTAGTACAGTCTGGCAAACTTCAGTATCAGAAAACGTGACAGAGGATAATTAAGGACAAAGCAATGAAACGCTTGGAAAAATATATGCTGATAAAATCAAGCCAACCTGGTTGCCACAAGAGTAAATCACACATTCTTGACCTGCTAAGTTCCTTGAGTCAACAGTACAGAGTATGAAGGGCATCATGAGGAAGTAATTTACTTTGATTTTTCAAAAGGACATCTGATAAAATCTCTCACAAGAAACTAGTAAGAAAAATAAATTAGGCACAAGGTAAGACAAAAATTCTAAGAAGGGCAGAGGGGCTGGAACTAGATGATCTTAAGGTCCTTTCCAACCCTAACTATTCTATGATTCTATGATTAAAACTAAGTAAGCCAAAATAAACTGTTTTGATAAATAGCTTCTTCACAGACTGGGAAGAAATTTTTAGGAGGCAATACGAAGCACTTAAGATTTTATAGTTTTACCCAATAGCTAATGCTTTACTCTGGTTTAGTAATTATGCTACCTGGACTGGTGATTTCCAGGAAATCTCTTGTGATTGCCTTTTCATCACAGTTCATTGGTAGAACCACTGATGTGTTTTAGGTTATCATTTGATTTTAACCACACAGTTTTCTATTATTGTAGCTTCACAGAATCAAATTGACATTGCTGAGGTTCACTCCTTCTGACTTTGGTGCTTTTTTTTTATCAGTGTCACTTGATGCAGCTCAAGCATCTGAGTGGGTGTCTAGTAAATTAGATCAGAAAACCAATCTCGATCGAAGTTAATCCCTTATCCCCTCCAGCAAAGAGTTAGTGCTTTGCCAGGTTACTATGCTGATTCAGTTACTATGTTGCCACATAAATACATCTGATGACATCAGAGAAGGGAATAGAGCAAGGGCAGGAATGTGGCTGAAGGGGATTCCTTCTGTTAACAGTTCCTGTTTACGCTTGTTTTGCCTTGTTTTTGAAGCTATGGCTAACTCTGAATTGAACAGGTAGTGAAATCAGTTATAGCCAGTTCAAACTGAACTCGTGTAATTGGTATTGCAGATGTAAATGCAAATGGTAAGAGATTTGTGATAAATACAGTGATGAAAGGTATCTTAAAAGGACAATAATAAAGTATGCTACCTCTTTGAGCTATACATTTATTTTCACCAGGCAGCTATACTGGGATCCACTTCACTTTACTTGAACTTAACAAACAGTCCAATTGGTAATCATTAAGAAAATTATTAAGAATTATTTGAGCTAGCAGAGTTTTTTCTGCATCGTGATTAAGAATACATAGAAGTGTAACCAAAGTTTATGGAATGCTTGAAAGTTTACAAAACAAAATATAAGCATGCATGACATACTGCATCAAACATGCATATTAATGTAACATTTCATGTGTATTAAAACAGATCAATCTTCAGTCTTTCATTTCAACTGGTTAGTAGTAATAGAGACAGGAAAAGCTGATTAATTATGTTAAATGCCAGCCTGAGTGTTTGTCACACAGAGGTCCCACAAAGCAGTAAATCTTTCACCATTCAAATAAATTAATTTAATAAATAGCTTAAGTAACTTATTTAATTTTTGCTGAAAGAAATGTAGAGGTGAGAAAGATGCAACAGAAAGTTCCTGTTTTTTTGGTATCTTGATTATGCCTGAACATTTTTACCAAAGATAGTGGGTAAGGGGTATTGAAGAGAGTTTTTCGCTACTTAGATACTCATAACAAGTGAGTAACAGCCAAAGCATTATAAGCAGTCTGGGTGTAGTACCCTTTCTGGGTAGAAGATATACAAGAAGATACACAAGAAGAAGATATACAGCATATCATCTTGTTTCAGCTGGACCTCAGTGCTGGACAACAGTAGCATGCATAGCAATATCTTAGCATGAATGGAAGTGGTCTAGGTTGCAGTTGATTCATTGTGGCTGGATAGGGCACAGTTTCTCCAGAGCAGTGCATTTACAAGAAGTCTCTGGCTACGTATACAATCTTCTACTTAAACTTAGTAAAACTTGAGTTTGTGATCTTTTGGAGGAAAAGGTAGGAGTGATTTTTGTTGACAGGAGAGAGGTGCCCGTTCCTCAGAACACGATACTCTCCCTTAGGTAAACTGTGAGATCAGATCAGTCTTTAGGGAAACAGATTTTTTCAGATTGCATGTTGCAGAGAATCATTGAGAATGCAAGGAAGGAAGCTGCAAAAGCTCTTAAATATTGTCTTATTTAACACTATTATTAATCATCTGAAAGAGGGGGAAATTTAAAAAAAAAAAAGATAGCAGCTATCACAGCTGCTGCTAAATCCATAGGTGCTGCAAATATTAGTGAAAACAGAAGTAACACAGAAGAGAGAAAGGAGGTTACAAATACAGGAAGGAAATAACTAAAGCAATGAAAGCTTTGCTTAGAAAGTTCAAAGCTAATTATATAGAGGAAAATAATATGGAAAAAAATCAGTATTAGAAATATGGAAAGTAGTAACACTAAAGAATCTTCAGGGACAATAATTGAACTGCAAATTGTATAGGAATGTGAACTGGAACATGGAAGAAAACAAGTAATTTGATTTGGGAGGCAAACGCTTTTCTTCAGCTCTCTCATCTGCAGAGCACATAAATAAACTGTATCATCTTTCAGGATAGCGCATCTTGTTCTCTCAAGTTTACACTGCCAATTTTGTGAGCTAGTTGCAGGAGAGGATGTATCACCACACAATGCAATATTTTTATCATGCACATGCATGATGAGAACTGCATTGCTATATGTAATGATAATCCCTCACTGTATCTTTGAGGACAGAGGTAGATGCAGTGCAACTGCTAATGGCAGAGAGGGGGACTGTGTCCCATTTTCATTGTTCCAGGTCATTCCCTGCAGACTGGGTCATACAGTGGGGCATGCTGCCAAACAAATTGCTGCAAAGCATATTTTTGCGCTCATATTTTCAGGTGCTGCTCAGCACTGCAGTTTCTGCCCTGCACTGAAGAGCTACAAAGAAACTGCAGTGCTCTGCTCAAGTCAAGACCAAACAAGTGAGTTGCTGGTGCAATAGTGGAGAATTAGAGGGGAGCACTGGAATAATCATACTGTCAGTACTCAATATCATTATTACTTATGAGCATCTCAGAGTTTTCTTTTCTCTGCAAGGAAGAGTTGAAATGAAAAAGGTTTCTGCTACTGGAAGTGTTGGCTTACAGAAAAGAGTAAAAAATCTAGACATATGTTCATGAATATGATTATGTCTACATTGCACCTTGGGGGCTGGACCACAGAGCTCACTAAAGCTGCTGTGAGCCTTGATGTGTCTCAGTGCTTTGCATGGTCAAATACAGGACACTTGTAGCATACCCTACAGGCTTAGAAAGACTTCTGGAGCTCAACCAACCAGTAAGTCCATCTGCCTTTGCATTTCACAAGGCTGATACCCTCCTAGGAGGATGCACATATCTGACTCATCACTGAACCTGTTATGTCACTGCAAGACCACTAATGCTTAGCCAAAATGTGTAATTCAAACAGAAGCATATGCTGACTTGCTAGGACTTGGTCTAAGTTTTCAGTCTGCAGTGTGCCCAAAATCTATCTCACTTCAAGTTCAAAATAAACCTATCATCCTTAAAGTCCAAACAATGTGGGCCTGAGATAACTATGTGCCTTAAAATATGGGCTTTAAACATACACTCCACAAAAACAGAGATGAACCCTATGAAAGTGTCTAACAGGTAACTGAAAATAACTTAATATGCATGCTGTAACAAAATATATACTATACAATAAAATGGAAATTTGCCTATGAAAGAGTACCTGTACAGTTTAGCATGAGTAGTAGTAAATGAGAAGATGATGTTAGGATGTGCTTGAGAGACCTTGGATATGTACCCTGTCTGCCAAAGCATCCTGAACGTACTGGAAATCTCCATTGCTATTGTCACTATAATATTCTACAGTTGAATGTCATTTTGTTGTGCACATATACCCAAACACAGAAGGCCTACACAGCTACCATCTTCTAAGGGTGCTGCCAGTTTTGAACAGCTTTCCTTATGCCTTGGCTACATTCATCCTTTCTGGCTGCAGGTATCTTAGGAATTGGTGGTTCAGTCTGTCTCCTTAGGCACTGTGTGTCCTTCATACCTTCTTTAGAATAGAATTGCACTTAGCATTTCAGTATCTAAAACTTAGAATATATATGTAATATGTCATCTTGATTTCCACACTTGAGTTGCACATCAGAAAGAGTTCAATGTTCTTGACCCAAAGAAACAAAATATTTCAAAGGACTGCATCTTAAAACAATTTTGAAAACAGCAGACATGAGACAGAACAAATAATTTTAAAACCAGTGCAATATAAATATTTTGTAAAAGGAATGCATATGCAGTGCACTATCGATAAGCTTGGCAGACAGACAGCAAGCCTATCACAAACCAAAAGTTCTAAAAGAGTAGAAAAAATGTTACCAGTTGGCCAGCTGTTAGGAAAAAACCTTATCCAAGTTCTGAACACTAAGCTGCAAAGAAGCAAGGATCTTAATGTATCTGCAGCTGGGAAGCTGAGCATGAACATGAAATTGATGCCAGTGGAATATTCTCTTGGGACAGGGCCCCATTTTATCATCTAAGTACTAGCCTGAAGCAGCGTTAGTACAAATGTGGCAAGTGCGTGCACCTATTTTTGTCAGCCATCCTCCAGCTAGACTAAGTCAAACCTTAGACTAATTCTGTTACTCTGAGATTGATTCCGGCAGAAGTGGAAGCTCAGTGCTACTGGTCTCTGTCTATTTCTAATGGCGCTTCCTTAGATAGTTCTTTTGGTCCTACCTGGATTAAAAGCCTTAACTCATACAGCATGGTCTCTAATGTAAAAATTTTTCTTCCTATAAAGCATTAATGCCTACTAATGCTTATACTAATGCCTAACTGCCTGTTAAAATCTGCTAGCATTATTGCACACAGCCATCTTTCATTCTTATGTTTCTTCTTTGGAGTACGACTCATCTTTGTTCTCTCTTTTGGTACAGCTCCTAGCACAATGGGACCCTCATCTGAGACTGATTTTCTTGAAGTTGTAGAGGAGATATAGTGGGAGTAAAAGTTTCAAAATAGATCTATTCCATCTGAGCTTCTGTGCTTCACTGTGTGATTCCCATATTAAAGACAGGGTCAGATTCAGGAGTAAAATAGCAAGAAAAAGGGGGGCTACATGAGTCTTCTGCCAAAAATAAGAACCTCCATCCATAGTCATGCAGTCTCTGAGACTGCCCTGTTGTGTTGTGAAATCATGTACCTTGTGCCAGCCTTGATCTGTGTGATGAGAAAACACAAGGACAGAAGGTTACAACTTTACACCAAAAGAAGCTTAATGCTGAAAACATGGAAGCATCATGCAAAGCTCTAATAATCTCTTAAATGATTATTTGATTGACTGAGATACTGTATCATGTACTCAATAACAGTTCAGTCAAAAACAATACACTTCAAAATACTCGAATCTTGGATTATTCAGTCAGATAATGTAAACAGCAAATGACTATGTGAGACTAAGAAATGGAGTTTGCCATGATTAACATACTTTTTATGTTTAAGTTTTCTTGATTGTAAAAAGAATTTTAAAGTATCTTTTATTAAAGAACTGGGAAGTATGGAGTTGCATAAAGTATGTGCTGATAAAGCAGTTCTTTGAGTCTCTGAAAATCTCTTTTCTTTAATAATTATGCTAACTGCCATCCTCCACCACAAGAAAAGCTTAACTGGTCCAGTGACTTGAAAAATGCAGCAGTTGTCTGCAGAGGCTAAACAACATATTATTCTGCATTTATTTTAATATCTATTTGCATGTATATACAATTTGTAAATGCACATACTGTCATACATATAGGCAAATGAACAAAAAGACCTCAGTAAACTATACTGTTGATGATTTAAGATTTCATAATCCCTTTTATAGACCCTATTAAGTATTACATGCAGCAAAACCGAAAAGGTAAATTTTCCATTTTAACCAGGCTGCTTAATCCTGAGAAGTATTTAGTCTTTTGGAAACGCCTCAGTGGCACATTGCTGATGGCATGCAATAAAGGTAGTTGACCTCTCCCCTGTGGAGCAAGCCGATACTTGGAAACACATCCAGCATCACTGCAACTGGAGAAATCATACAGGAATCTTTTCAGATGCCTTGCAAATGCGTACACAAAAAATATTGCAAAAAGCTTTGTTCAGTTCCCAATTTAGCCTTTTTGAAGTATCTCCCATGCCCTTGAAGAATACCAACTCTAGTTAAATTCTGGTTTTAAGTCTGCCTGCAAAATTACTCTCATCCTCATCTTTCATTTTGAGAGGAGATAATTTGATCTTTACAGTGTTGGGTTTCAGAGGAAATACTGGTATAGTCCAAAACCGAAATAAATACATATTATTGGCACAAGAAATCTCTATATTGAAGACATTGTCTTTCCCCACTATTGAGTGTCTTAAGATATAATACAATTCTGCTAAATTTTAAATACTCAAGTTGAAGTTTTCTATGGCAGGTGTCTGCCTTAGGCTGAAATGCATATAGTTCTTCACTTGTTCTGGAAGGCTTAAGCAAGCAGATCTCTGCTTCACAAAAGGTTTCATAGGAAAACATTTTTGCCCCTATGAAAAATGTTTACAATTACCAAGGAAACTGTATTATCTTCATGTTCTGGAGCAGCAGCCTCAAATTTGGCATGAGCTATTCTGTGAAAATGTGCCTACATTTGGCTTGCATTTATAACCTGCTGGGAAAAT
>JAOEHX010023742.1:3826-22450 GCA_025448015.1 Bolborhynchus lineola | reverse complement strand
CAACCTGTGGGAGTTGCATTCTTTCGATTCTCCATGTAGCAAACTGTGTGGCTGATTTACGGCCTAAACCACGACACTGTCACTTGATAGAAAGGGACATAACGGCCTCAAGGTGTGCCAGGGGAGGTTTAGACTGGAAAAATTTCTTCACTGAAAGGGTAGTTGGGCATGGAACAGTTTTCCCAGGAAAATTATGGAATCACTGCACCTGGAAGATTTCAAAAATCATGTAGATGAGGCCCTCGATATATTTTAATGGTGGTCTTGAAAATCCTACAGTGATGGTTGGACATGATGATCATAAAGGTTTTTTCCAACCTAGCTGATTCCATGATTGTATGAATGGTAGATTTCCATAGGGGTTTGTGCTGGGACAGACTGTCCACAACTGATCTGGAAAGTGAGGAGTGAGGTGACAAGGTTTGCTGATAATGCTAAATTAATGCAGAATATTAAGTAAAGAATCTGTATGAAGAACATGGTGCATTTTGTGAAACTAACTGAGTGGTGATAGAAGGGCAAGTGAGACTCACTTCTGACAAATGCAAAGCAATACTGGTGGGAAAAACAGTGCATCTCTACGTAACAGTGAAGATCTTTGAATTAGCACTAATCAGGAAAGAGATCTTGGAGTAATTATATAATCGTACCCTGAAAACATCATCTCGATGTTTAGTGGTGGTCAGAAAAGTAAATAGAATTTTGAAAACTGGGAGAAGAGTTGAGGGAAAAGCAAAAAATATCATTATGCCACTGTATATATCCATGTTGTACTTACATCTTGAATACTATTTGAAGTTCTGGTTATAATAATAAAATATTAGAAATGGAAAAAGTATAGAAAAGGGCAACAATTATGATAAATAGTGTGAAATGGTTTCCGCAGAAGAAAAAGTGAAATAGATTTGGATGCTTTGGACTGAATAAGGAAAGAATAATGAGCACTGTGGTACTGAGTGAATAGGAGAATGGTTATTCATTCTTTTCCATGATACAGAAACAAGGAAGAGCCAGATTAAATTTTAAGCAGATTTAATTTAAAGAGTAAGAAGTAGTTTTGCTTTAGTTTTTGTTTGGGATTTTTTTTCCCCCAGAAGGTGTTATTATATTGTTCAAGGTCTTGCCATGGAATAATATGTATGATAAAAGTTTAGATGACTTAAAAATCAATTACTGAAATCTATGGAAGAAATTTTCATTAAGTGCTGATAAACACAAAGATAAAACCTGTGGCTCAAAGTCCTCAAGTTGCACATTGTCGTTATCTCAGAGGAAACGTGGGGGTAAAGTGTCACAGGACGTCTGCCCTTTTCTTTTTTTTTTTCTTTCTTTTTTTTATTCCCTGAGAGATGTGCTCTCAGAGCCAGGATATGCTTGTAGGTGGACCTTTGTCTGACCCAGTATAGCTGTACTCATGTTAAGGCTTAATAACCCAAATCTGTATCTCACAACATAGGACATGTAACAACTGATTAAACACGTTTTCAGAGCAAAAATCGTCCTGAAGTAAATCTTTTGTCAGAAAGTAACCACTGAGCTCAAAAAGGGTAAAATACTTTTATTATGTCTAAGACTACAATGGATAGTGAATCTGCAGTAAAAATCACAGCTGTGCTTTCATGTGTAAAACTTTTCCTGTTAAGCACTACTCCAGCCTCTCTCTTTTTTATTTTTACTTTTTTTTCTTTAGCTTTCAACCAAGGCAAAAAAATGTCATAAAAACATGGAGTATTACTTGTTAGCACTTGTGTAAATACCACATTATTTATGTATTTAAAGTATGTAAAGAAGAAATTATTATATTTACAGGGAGAAATTAATATATTTTATTGTAGCAATCCAATGAACATTTTATGTAGTGCCATGAAAAACCATATGCCAGTGGCAAAGGTCTAACAAGACATGTTCAGACATTTCTCTTTAAGCTCAGGAACCCACAGTTAGAGGTGATATTACTATACTTATTTATTCTTTACAGCTGTCTCATCATGTGCTAGAACTGGGAAGAGGAATTAATTTCTTTCCAGTTAAGGAGTAGATGACAGTTTCAAAGAAGAAATAGAGAGAAAGTTCCCACTGTGAGTCCAAAGATGAGGAAACTGTCCTCTGGGAATAAAGCAAAGAGCTAGATCAACTGAGAGAAGGAGTACATGGTTTTCAGAAGGATGTAAGAGCCACAGAACCTGTACAAACTCTGCTGAAGGGAATTTCATATCCCAGTATCAGTTTTATCTTAAACAAAATCTTTTATTTAGATATGTCCTCAAAAACTGAAGGGTCCTAAACACCTTCAAACTCTTCCATGACCACAAAGAAGCTATTTGCATGTGTGACCTTAGATGTCCTCTTGCACTCCAGATGGCCTCCAGCTGTCCATCCTGGACTCAGGTCTATGGCAACAGATCTGTGTCACATCTGGTGCGTTTGGCCCCCTGAGTTGTATTAGTTCTGTGTGGTTTAGGTACCTTAATCCCACCCTTCATGTTATTTCTGTGTGATACAGAAAGTGCTTTGGGGAATTTGGAGAGCTCTGTCTATGTGCACTTGTCTTACTTTTAACTATGTTGTTGGTTTTTATACAGGCTAAACTTTAACCTGGAGAGACAGTTTGTCACACAGGAAACCTCCCCACATCAATAGTGGAAGAGCTTCCTAGGTAATTCTTTGGGGATTGAAAGAGCATAGCTAGGAAAACCTTCATACTCAGGAACTGACATAACAGCAAAGCTCCCAATGGCCTTGGAAGGTCTTGGCTCAAGCGACTGTGGAGAGGTAAAGAATACCACAGTATTTTTTTGGAATTAAAATGAGTTAAGCAATCCATGTAAACACAGGCAGAGGCATAGAAAGATGCAAGAACTTGTTGAAAGGCACAATTTATCCCTCGCCATCCCTAAATAAATGCAGTCTTCACTGTCTTAACCTCTTCCCTTTATTTTCGAGCACCCTTGGCCAATAGGCACACCCTGGTAGTGGATGTTTCCATTAAAGATTTTGAAAGAAAATTAGACACTTCTATAGTGTCATTAACTCTTTAGTGGTACATAAGTAAACCAACAAAGTATCATTAAATTCTCCAAAAGTATATTTATTATTAAAATATGTCCTGCCCTAGTAGGGATTTCAAATGTAAATTTAAGAAATAAAATTAAAGCATAAAATTTCAGAATGATTCCTAAACTTTCCCATAAGGCTTTCAGAGCCTGTTTTAAAATGACAGCAAAACAGCCATACCCCAGCAGAATTTATTAAATTCAAAATGTTGAAATCAAATATTTTGTTGGGCAATCAACAGAGAATAAGGCTATGATATTTAAGTCTTATCAGGTATTGAATATTGTTGAAATTTGTTCTCCAAATGCATTTTCTCAAATTGCAATATTTTAGCACTTAAAAGTTCTGCCATATCTAAGCTTAAATATTTTTAGTGAAATGAAAGCTAATGAATATATATGAATTTAAAATGTAATGCTAAGCAGGTGGGACTCCATCTTTTCAAAATTAAGTATATACTAAATACTTCTTCATCAGCTGAGCTTATACACCTGTCCATCTCCTACCTTAAACAATATGCCATTGATTATCAGAAATATAAACATTTGTCAGTAACATTGAATCTACTGTTGTAATTACAATGTAATCCTAAAAGAATTATTTCCCTTCCTAGAGCCAAAGCCACTTTTTAAATTCTGTCATTTGACACAATTTTCTTTTCTTTGCAGCTTTATTTAAAAAGATGGAGAAAGAGTCCATCCTTAAACTTGACCAGGTTCCTTATCTTTCTTTCTCTATCTTTTTTTTTTTTTTTTTTTATTTTTTTGCAAGTGCTTCATTTGAAATTTGTTACAGAATAAATAGTAAGTTAAAATGTGTTTTCCCAAGAGGATTCTAAAGTTTCCCTTGTTTAAATATCACCTTATTAATTTGTCCAGAAGGTTTCCCCTTTACCCCTGATGCTGGCAGTTTTCCACACGTTTGCGTAATTTCATATAGCTGCAGCAGATGCAGGAGAGGTGCAAATTGTTCAAATACTATACTGAGTAGATATGGATCCCCTCACAAGAAATTGAACCAGACTTGTTAGAAACCACCTAAGTGAGAAACCTAGATCTTTTATCATTGTGGTTTCTTCATTCTTTCTTTTTCATATATCCTTTCATATAACTAGAAGCAAATTGTATGTCATAAAGCAGCACTGAAATTTCTCCCTGTGTTTATTTAAAAACATTATGCATGGTTTAGAATCAGAAAGAATGGAAATAAGTTGAGTAACAGTCCTTGCAACTTCGAATTGCTAGTGTAGACATTCAGATATTGGGCTTTTTGCTATAAAGGTCCCAGATAATGGTTTGGATTGATAATTGAGGATTTGAGGGTTGTGTCATATGTTTGCATTTTTTTTTTTGCTTGCCTGGGTTTTTCTGTTTGTTTTGTTTAAGAATTTGAGTGTCTGTGTTTTGTTTTGGTTGGTTGGTTTGTTTTGTTTGGATTTGTTGGGTTTTGGGTTTTTTTAATCATCTTGCAGCCTGAACCCAGAGAAAAACTTTCCATCTGGACAAGAGATCTATGTAACATAATTACACACTGGGAGTGAAAGGAGTGTGGAAATAAGTCAAGAGGTAATGCTTGTTGAGGCATCAGCTGAATGGTAGGAGCATGCATCCTATATTAATCTTGTCTCCTTCAGGATATGCTTGTGCCAGAGGAGAATCAAAGTTAAATAGCTATCATGCTTGACAGTGTACTGCTGCTTCACCTCTTATGAGAAAGTAAATTCTATCATAAATCACATGTACAAATGCAAGCAAATGATTTTCCTGTTACATGCACTTACCTACCAACTGGATAAAGTTACATCTTCCAACTTAACATATTAATTCTTTATTGCATCCTTTCTCATGAGGGAGAGTTAATTATCATACTGATTGATATTTCAGCATGAAACAATTTTTCATCTGTTCTTTGCATGTGTCATTCAGAATGCTACTAGGGAAAGAAATATACTTTTTTCCACCTTGATTTGTTTCAGCCAATTTTTGGTTGCTCTTATTTGTCATAGAATCATGAAATAATTATGAGCGGAACATATTTTTGGAGATCTGGTCCAATTTGCTTCTCACTGCAAGGTTAATTTCAAACTTAGATTACATTGCTTGCAGCTGTTATTCTAATTCTGCTATACGTCTCTAAGAAAATTCTTGTTCCTCTCTTCTACCTGTTCCATTCAAGGTTTTGACTAATTTTGGTGAGCTTTGTGAGGTTCATGTCAGCCCATTTTTTCAGACTACTGAGAAACTTCCAATTAATTTTCCAACTCTTCATTCCAGTTTTAGTTGTCATGACAGGCCAGTCAACCTCTATTGAGTTGCATTTAAAGTCACAAGGCAAGTCCTCTTGAAAACCATTTCTGGGCCCTGAAGGAGAAGCAGAACAGCCAGAAAGGATATACCAGGGGCAAGTTACACCTTAGAAATGTGATGGCCTTTTATGATGAAATGACTAAATTTGTGGATGAGGGGAGATCAGTGCTTGCCACCTGTCTTGACTTTAGAGAGGTTATCAGCCTTGGTCTTCTGCCATGTTCCTTGTATCTGTGTTTTGATGTTACAGTGTTACACCCACCATAGAGATGGTGGTCTTGTCTAGACTGTAATGCATCCTTTTCTCTAGGAGGAGGCTATGGGAAACTGTATTGAAAACCTTGGAGAAATCAGGCAGACAATGTCCACTGCTTGCCCCACATCAGCTGAGCAGATTACTTCATCATAGAAATTGAACAGATTAGGTAAACATGTTTTGCCCTTGGTGGATCCATGCTGGATCTCTGCTGGCTTTCTCAATCATGTGCTTCATTTGACTTCCGGTAGCCCCCAGGAGGATTTGCTCCCAGAGATGGAAGTAATATTAATAGGTCTATAATTTTCTGGATCCTCCTTTAAGTTCTTCTTGTAGATGGAAGTGACTCTTATCTTCTAGTTTTATGGGACCTGTCTTAATCTTCATGATTTCTCAAAGATTATAGAAAGCTGCCTCATCACAATGTCTGCCAGCTCTCTTAACAACCTCAGGTAGATATTGTCAGGGCCCATTGATTTGTAGATGTTGTAACTGAATATTGGGAGGTGTGAAGAAAATCAGTTAGGATTGTCAAGCATTGGAACATATTATCCAGAGAGGATGCACAATCTCTGTTTATGCAGATATGTGATACCCAACCAAATAAGCCCTGAGAGACCTGGTCGGAATTCAGAGCCAACCCTGCTTTTAGCAGGGCATTGGACTAGAGATCTGATGCCTTTCCAACCTCAGTGATTCTGTGAATTGGTACTGGGTCCTGGATATTAAAATTTTATATTTCAAGCTCATCTGTCTTACACATGGCAGGAAATCCCTAAAATTATGACTACTATAACGTTCAACCTCTTCTAGTAGTGTCCTTTGAGGAAATTCTTTTGCAAAAACAAACAAACAAACAATCCCAAAACAACCCTAAACCAACCAAAAAAAAACCAACAAAACAACTCAAAAAATTAACTAAACAAAAAATTCATAAAACAGTGTGGTGTAACAGTGGTACTTAGGCTGCTCTATTGCTTCAATTTGCAGTATTGTGTCACTTTTTCCTTGTATTCCTGTCTGTCTGCACTTTAAGTATGAATTCTAAATTTGTAGCATACAGAGCAAACATGAATTCTTTTTCCAGTATTAGTACTCTTAAGAAGTTCAGTTAATACAAGACAAATTGCAGCTGAAATAAAATCTCTTCATAATAGTTGGAAGAAAGCCCTGATGCAGGATGACAGTTTGTATATTTGGAGTAGATTAACAGGATCACAAGGAATGCTGACAAAGTGAAATACAGAAAAAAATGTTTTATCATGATACAAACAGTTACATGAGCATTAATTTGAAGTCCACTGAAGTTGAGCCATTATAAAACTCAACTTGTGGCATGAGATTGAGGGAATTCTTAAAGAGTAGACAAAGCTTCCCAATAATTTACAGCAAGTAGTAAAAACATCCAATACAATTTAGAGTTCAGCCTTTCCTATATTAAATCTTGCAGGTACACCACCATTTCCTTGCAAACTCTGAGAAGGATTCAGAAGGTAGATATGTAGGAGTCAGCACAGGGCCTGTGAAGGTTACTTACATTTCTGATATAAGCATTGTAATCTCTGGGCTCAGGTCTGATTTTTCAGACGTGGGAGTCTACTCTATAGCTGAAAGGCGTGATTGCAGCTTTGGATATATCCATGTATGTTGCAACCGTGTTAGTGACTGCTGTGTCATCATAGCTGTGAAATGGTGGAAAGATCAGTGGTATATAGTATAAAAGCCAAGATGATCACTAGTGCTGTTAAAATAGGTCACCTAAACCAGCTGTTGCAACACATCTCTATTTATAAATATTTTTGTGGTGCTTGCTTGTCACCATAATTTTTTTTTTTTTTTTTGTGGGTGGGTAGTTCCTACAAATGCAGATTTTTCCACTGTTGGAACTTTGCCATCTGGTAGCAGATTTAACAGCTTTAGAGGTCAGCAACATATGTAGGTCAGAAATTATGGATGCAGAGTGCATTATTTTTATTGATTTCATTTCCTTATTTGCATATCTTTTACCTATATTTCTGAATAGATGTGATATCAGATAAGTGATAACAAGTGATTTTTTGAATGGAAACCCCGTGTAATGTATTTTTGGCTTGACACATGACAGAAGCACTTGCTAAAAAATATTGAAGTACATCCTGCTGTTTTACTATACTCTGCCACATCATTTCCTTTAAATCACTGTAGTTCTCCACTAGTCAAGTCCCTCAGACAGAGTAGTTTGGGGAAAAGGATGAACCTCTTCCTGGCTGTTGATGTAACAGCTGTAAGTAAATACCGCACTGAGAGTGCAGACTAAAAGATTAATTTCTGTCTTGTGGATTACCAAATATTGTTATCTTTTACCCACCAATATTTGTCTTTAAATAGTGTATGTAATGGGTAGGTGTTAACTTTTTATTTCTTTCTGGTAGTTCAGGAGTGTTAATTTCACATGGTAAAGTACAGTTGTTGTGTGCCTACAATAAAGAGTACATATATTTTTCCAAACTGGGTTGTGTATTTTTATGACTGCAGCGCAGAAACTACCCAAAAGCTGAGTGAATTATTCTGAGATAAATCAGAACTACTGGATTGCCTCTGAAATATTTTAATCACTAGACTGACTGCATGGAAACCTGAGAATCCTGTCATACTGGGTAATGTTGCCCCATTGTGTAGCTGAGTTTCCTCCTCTATCAATCTAGTGATTAACTCTTGCCTTGTGGTTGGAGGTTGCGAAGGTGTTGTGTTTGTATAGCACTTAGTAGAAAAGGATCCCTGACAGAGATATAAGGGAAGATAAATGAGCCTTTGAAGATATGAAATGCTAGAAGTTGCTACTACTGATGATAGAGAATAAAAGCTCTTTGCAAGTTAACTGGGAAGGACTGTTCAGCAAAGACTTCTTGTTTTCCTCTCCAGTTTAACTTGAATTTAGTGGAACTTATTGATCTAAAAAAACACCATATATCATTTTTTTACATACCTGTTGCTGCACTTTCTGCATCTGCTCTGCCTCAAACATTTATAAAATCTAAAAATTAAATTTAAGCTGCAATCGTATGACCACATCTGTGGTGATACTTGTTTTTGCACTAATTTGTGAACTCTTTTGACTTTGGTTATTTTCTGCCTGGATCCTCCCTCCCTCCTTCCCACTTTAAAAGAAAGATGAAGGATATCTATGTAATAAAAGCAAAGTAAATGGCTTTACTGGGTTTTTTTTGTACACTACCTGTTTTGTAATTCTATTGCACTACTAAAGTAGATGTGTTTTCCAAATTCTCCATGGCATTTCACTCCATGGTAAGTCATCCCAAATAGCTGGTGTGCTGGACAATATCAGGTCTTTCCAAGTCACCCTTGCTTTGAAGATAACTATTTTTAGGTTAACTGAATAAATAAAGTATATTATTAGACAAATGAGTAGGATCATTTTATACCTTATGAAGAGATAAAGTCTGAAAGGGCCTTGGAGCTTTAGAAGGGATGGGAAAGGAAATGAAAATATATGTAATATGCTGATAGACTGCAACAGAAATACTGATTAAGCCTTTGCATCCCATACTTGGACATGTAGTCAACAAAGTACTTTCATTTCTCTCTGAAAAATGGTTTATTCAAATATTACTGAAGTAATATTCAAATATTACTGAAGAATACTGGAAGAACAGTGATAGAGGTCAATCATCTGGTGAGAAAGCATAGACACATGCTAATGTTATTCACATATACAGCATTAATGCAATTCAGTAGCAGTCTCTGAAAGCCTTTTTTTCATGTCTAGCCTGAAGGACCTTGGTCCTTAAGATCCTTTTTTTTTTTCTTAGAACAAAGACTTACTCAATGTCTCGCTCTATTCCACCCTACCTCCAACCAGAACAGTCTTTACTGCCTTCTTTTTAGAGGGGTTTCAAAACTTACAGAGAGAAGCTGTGGCTTTTTGCTGTTCATGGAGTTTCGCTCTCTCTTGCTTGTAGAGCAGCTTAGTGGTCAATACTTTGTGCTTCCTAGCAAGAAAACACCCTAAGGTTCCTTCTCTGAAGCTTTCACAGAGCTCACAACTTAGGTTGTACAAAGGTTTTATTTTTTTTTTCTGATGATTCTTTTCAAAAATCATTCTTTGTCATTAAAAAAAAAAAAAAAGTTTTTATAGAAAGAATTTTGTCATAAACTTTTAGTTAGTAAGTAAGGAAACTCACTGTGGAAATACCATTGGTAAGAATACGATATTCCTTAATTATCAAGCTTATGGCATTTCAGTATTTTATGCACGGATGTTTGTGTTGTCTGCATTTTATGCTCCTATTGTAACTGCAGAAAATCTGAAAGTAAGCAAAAGTTAAAATGTCAATGCTATGGTCTTAGCTGTAATATTAAATGTTCCCCATAGTTTTACGATTACCCTTTACAGAATCTGTCTACGTATTTTGGCAAGCACAATATTAAAAATTTGCTCGGCAAAAATCCCCTTAGCAAAACCTGACAGACAGTAAGGTCAATAAAGTTTTAATCAACGAAGGAGAAAATACTCTTCTTCCAGATGGGTACCGCAGAACAACACTTTCATGAAATATTTATGATTCACTTTAGAGTCTCAGAGTCTGAAATATATGTAAAGCTTGGTGATTATTTCTAAAGTAAAATGTGTTTATCCTTAGAATTTCTGAGGATTAAAATGCCAGTCTTGTTACTGGGAGTATACAGTTTGGTATTTGGCTGAACACCAAGCTTGTTATTGAACTTGTGTTTATAACATGCTATCACTTTTCAAGAAATCATAATGGCAAATACTTTATGTGAAGATACTGTGAGTATCTCTGTCTCTTTAAACTGTAGATTTTGTTCAGATGATGTGCAACTATATATTTACTGATGGTAATGGCATCATGCTGTCACTAGGTTGTTTTGATTTTTTTTGTTGTTCTTCTAACTGAATTTTATTGTGTTAGAACTGTTCAGTTCATACAGTGGTATTCTAATAATAAAGTGCTCCTAGTTTCACTGTGCGGCCTCAACTCTGTGCTTGGGCAACTCAAAAAACTCGTAACAAAAAGAATTCTTACTGTTGGGAAAGTCCCTCCCTGAGTCCTGATTCTGCTGCTTCCCTTACTCTCAGACTCAGATCTGAGGAGTAGGAAACAAAGGAAAACTTTGACATCATGGACGGATGAATGGCATTCTTTATATAATCCCAACCCAGTGAAATAACTCTGCTTCCTATTATGAATCCTTAAGTGGCCTGATCACAAGAACTGGAATATTGATATGAATTGTCTAATACTTCTCTATTCCCAGCACAGTAAGTGAAAACCTGCTCAGACTGAGCCAAAAAAGACCTGTGGCCATGGTGCAGAAAAGTCTATCTGAAATATATCGTTGTCTAGACATATATGGCAATTACTTTTATAAAATGGATACCTAAGGAAAGTCTATATTCTGCATTAATTTATGCTACTATTTTAACTCTTGCTAATAAACAATTAATGAAGCCATTAATTAACACCTACAGCAAGCTTCTTAGCCATCATACTGAGAGTTTGAAAGCACTGAAACATGATTTGTGGTTTTGAGTTTATTACGAATTCTGAATTATTTATTTTGTTTTTAAGAAACTGCTCGTTTGTGCAGACAAACTTAAATCACAGGTGTACAATGAGTTGAATTATTAGCTACATTAACATATTTTAAATCCAAACTATATTGCTTTAACTTTGTGACATTAAAGGTGGGTGAAATATTTAATTAATCATTTCTAGATTTCTGCTGTTATATTAAATCAGTAATTTAGGAATAGCATGACTTTTTAAGAGAACAGTTTAGATGAGTGTGCATAATGTAAAAAATAATCTAAAATGACTACTTTTGGCTCAAATGAATGCAAATTAATAAAAAAAAATATATGCAAGTTATTTAACCTTTCTGTTAACCATAATTAGACAATTACACTTACAGTTATGGAAGATCAATTGGCTAAATTCTCTATTTAAATAACCTGAAATTAGTATTATTTATGTCAAAGTTATCTTTTCTGAATAGAATTTGATAAAATTTCTGCATGGGTATTAAACTCATAATTTATTTTAGAAGTTCTTGGCAGGTGTTATTTTGCATAAAATTCACATAATCAGCCATGTTACCTTAAAACCCCCATTTTTTCTAATTGCTTCTTTTCTTTACATTTTCTTAGTTTTAAAATTCAAAAAAGACTGGCTTTGGTGATGGTGTTTTGCTTTGTTTATCAAAACACTGAGACGTAGATCTAATGTATTTTTAATGAGCATATTATTATTCTGTCGTCAATTCCATAATTTTATCTAAAGTGATTGGCACTATCACTGTATCCTATTGTTCATTTAGAACAAATGGAGTATGCTTAATTGCATTTTTTTTCTGTCAAGTCCTTAATTCTCTCACAAGCAATTTCAAGTGATAGGTCTGGGGAAAGCCAGAATCTTAACCTGCTACGAGGTATGCATATTTACTGCTATTCCCAGATGGAGTGAGTACACATAGTATATCAGTGTTTTGCTAGAAAATAATAAAAGTGCTACTTTGGAGCTCTGTTGACATGAGTTTTAAAACTAAGCAGATCTTAGTTCTAATCATACCTGTTCTAGTGTATAATTGTTACAACACGAAAAGAGTTGTTAAGAACAACCTCCCTCCCCTTGGGTTCAAAAACCAAGTTCATGATACCCATGTACTGAATTAAGGTAAAATGACACCAACCAACCAGTATTATGATTTACTAATACAAAGTATAAGGCATGTGTTTAGATATAATAGCTCAACAATGATTACTTTAACTGTATCAGCAAGTCCTGTGCCCCGCGTTAGACATAGATCTAGTCAATATTAAATTAAAAAGAGAGGAGAAAAGAGAGAGAGAAAGAAAGGGAGAGAGAGAAAGAAAGGGAGAGAGAGAAAGAAGACGTATCACCACCCATGGAATCAATGGCGTCTTGCTGGACCTCATCACCCAGGGTATCAGTGGTGGGAGCTCTCCCTTTGACCTCAGCATTGCACTTTTATGTTCATATCCTTTTGGGGTGTTATCCATAATTTGCACACAAAGCATAGAAAGGTGTTATTATGACAATGATGGGCATAGTTTAGTAAGCACATGCACAGTTCCAAAGATGGGGTTCCCTAGGGTCCTCTAGGTGGTTGTTGTCCCTCTTGTCCCTCATATCGAAGTGTCTGCTTTTTGACTCCACCCTCTGAGTTAGCTCACCATCCTTTCACAGTCCTGTGGAGGCTTAACAGCTTTGAACAAAGGGGTCAGAACAATCCTATCTGTGCAGTATCGATAGCCAGCACCCTCTTTATTTGCTTGAACATACTTGTAATTTGCTTCCTTTACTTGCCCAAGACTTCCCATGGTCAAATGCAAATGATGCCTGAAACAAGCTTGGTTTCTTACCTCTGACTCACACTGTGGAATGCAAGCAGTGTCTGAGACAAGCTCAATGTCCAGGTTCTCACAGTAATAAAACTAAACTGTGGCCATCACAGTCCAATATGACTGCATATTCTGTGGCCTCAATTCTAGTGCAATCATGTAAGAAAATTTTCAATTCCATACTTGTTGCAGCTCTGCAATTCCCATATCTGCTTCTGTTCTTCCTAAAATATGTTATTAGAGTCCATTTTTTCACATGTAAGTTGCTCAATCCTGGCAGTGCTGGTTGGTGCCATTGTGCCTACTAGATGTCAAAGGAGGAAGCCAGCTGAGTCTGTCTCTTAACAGACCTAGCCACCTGCTCCCTCACTTCTAGTTGAGCTTATTTTGTGTTATTAAACTGTCTTACATGGCCATGGAGTCCTTCATGAATCAGTGCTCCCTATTGTAAAATCTGTGGTTGCAGATCAAGGGTAATCATGGCAATCAATTCATTCATAGCATGTATATTTGAAGATTTTGGTTGTAGTAATGGAGACTTGCAGCATGCTTAGACACCTGCAGCTTTCCAACACAGTGAGATCCATGGAAATATATAGTTCCATTCTACTATTTTCCGCAGTGAATACACACTGGGCAGAGCAGATGGCTTTCACATCACTCCATGAGATTTTGACTTTGCTAACTGAGTAGCTTTTCTCTCTGTAACTGACTCAGTTATAACTTAATTTATTAAAACAACGAAAATATCGACTAACAGGGAAGACTTGTCCCTGCTTGAGACTGAAACTTCACCAAAGTCAAAATCACAGAGTAATAACTAATTTCATAGATGCTGAGATTAATACGAAGCCTAATTTCTAGTGCAAGTTTTCTTCAAGATATCTTTCCCACACAGAAGAGTGTTATGGGTTAAGCAGACAGTTCCTCATAAATTTAATATTGCATAGCAGTTTTCCACATAAATCTTATTATTTAGGATTTTACTTAAAAATGAATAAATTCTCTGAAGGCAGATTTTCTTTGCTTATTTGCCATCTTCCTTCAGGTTTGTTCTATTTTAAATTGCTTAAAAACATAAGAAAATAAAGCAAGCTTAAATAAGGAATAATTCTTCTGATTTCTTAAAGTGTATGTAAAAGTAGCATTGTCAGAAGCTGTTGAAAAGCTACCGTTGGCACATGCAAAAAGAGATTGTTTTTGAAGCCTAGCTAGGCACTTTTCAGCTAAACATTTTTTAAAATTAATACTTTATATCATACAAAAAAAAAAAAAAAAAAGGAAAAAAGTCTAATTTTGCTTTTTTTGTCAACTAGGCTCAAGCTGGAATTGATGATCAAAGTCTGAAGGGCATTCAGCTCCTAAACAACTGTTTTTTTGTTACTGAACTGACATACAGAAAGCCTGAGTTACCTGTCAAAGGCATTTAAGTCTTCTATCCCTCAGGAGGTGGAAGCACATACCCATGCTTCTTAAATCTTCTTTACATGTTACAGGAATACTTACTGGAAACCAGAATGAGGTAATGAGCTATTTTCAGATATTTGCCATTTTGTGGCACTGCAAGTTTTCAAAAATTCATATGGTCCTACCTATGAAATATATGAATTATTATTAACTGTGCATAACACCTAAGAAAAAAACAGGTTGAGAAGCATGAAGTCTTCACTTTACCTTTGGAAAAATGAAAAACAACCCAAAAAAGTAAACAAACCCCAAATCATTCCTCTGCTAGTAGTGTTAGATGTCTATTTAGAACATTAAGTATCAATTATTTTTTATTTCTTATTTAACATTTAATGCTTCTGATAATTAAATTTTGTATTCCCTTCTCAGTTTTTTAATGTTTACTCAGTTATATACTTTTTTTTTCCACCCATTGAAGTGTTGCATACAGAATTGTCTAGTCTCTACAGTTTTTCAAAAAGCCCTGCTAAGAAAATTGACTCCTCTGGTATTAAGTGAAGGAAAAGGATTTGACAGGTTTAGATATGAAATGAATAGTGACTTTGCTCTGAAAATGTGTCAAATTAGAGCAGGTGAGGAAAACAGCTACAATGTGTCAACTTTTACAGACTTTGATTTATTTTTAATGATGCTGTGCACTTTAGGAAGCCTGAAGATGTGCTCATTCGCAACCCAGGTCTCATGGTGTGCTGCATTGTTCAGGTACTTCTTCTAAGTTGGGTGCAAGATGGGATCATGACCTAGAACTCCTGTAAATAGCAATTGCCTCTTTGGAAAGAGAATGATTAAAGTTTAGTTGAATGTCATCAAACTATTCACTCCTCTCTCTTCCTCCTTTCTGTAACTTATTTATACTTCTTAACCGCACATCCTCCCAAAGTTTATCTATTGCCAGCTCTCTTCATTAATTATTTATTCATTTGTCATTTTATTTATTTATTTATTCATGATGGGTCACATAGGATAATGTGAAAGCATAAGATCTTAGTAAATTATCACACAGCAAACTAATAATTTCAGGGTCAACGAAAAGAAAAAAAAAAAGAAGCTTGATGAATAAGAAAAGTTTAAATACTTATTCAGTATTATTTCAGAAAAATCCAGGATCCACAAAACAGGGTTCAAGATGAGATCACAGATAATTCAGCCAGGGGATTTTTTTGAGAGAATGACTGCAGCAAACCTCCTCTAGCTCATTTTCATTAAATAATTTAGTACTGGAAATGTAATTTGTTCAAGAATGAGGCTAACAAGCAAATTGCATTTGGTTACACCAAAAGAAGAAAATAAAGAAAAACATTCTTCAGTATCACCAAAATACAATGTCTTGATGTAGATATACCGACTTGCTTTCATTAACAACCTTAACATAAACATTGGAGGGCTATAGTGAAATTTGTTGAAGACCTGAAACTTGAAGGCCTCAGTATTAAGAACAAACTGTGTCACCTTGAAAATTTCAGTTATGAATGAATTAAAATTAAACATTTCCAAACTCAAGACTGTGTGTCTGAAGTCTGAAATGATATTTCTATTATAAAATGACAGATCAAAGGAGGACCCTGTGTACTCACTGACATGACTGAACAGTGATCAGAATATCTCTCTGAAAATATCTCCCTTGATCCAACGTAAAGAGCTCTACAGACAGCAAAACAAAATTTCCCTTACAGTACAAATAAGCCTATGTATTATTTTAGTTTTAGGAGTAGTAGCAGTAGTAGTAGTAGTAGAGTAGTAGTAGTAGTAGAGTATACTAGTTAGTTATTATTGTCTCTTTCTCTTTAGACATTTGCTGCTTCCTGGGAGTTGCAAAACAAATCAGGCAACTCCTGAAATTCCTGTGTTCTCATACTTGATGGGCATGAGGGAAGACCACAGTCTGAGGATCCGAATGCCAGACACTAATGGGAATAATTTGCTAGGTAGTAAGCTGCAAAGTAACCATATGTATGACTATCAGGAGCATGTAACAGAATGTCTTGGGGCATCAGGTAAAGCCTCAGATTGTTACAGAAATGGAGAAGGAAAGAGGAAGTACATCACTATGCATTTTAGATGGAACACTAAGAAAACTGTGGTGAAGTACCTAAAATAGCAGACATGTACATGGAGGAGATGGAAATAAAGTGAATAAACCATGTAGGCAAAGAAAATCCCAAAGTATGCAACTCTTCATTCAAGATTTTTTGTACATGGAGGAGATGAAAATAAAGTGAATAAACCATGTAGGCAAAGAAAATCCCAAAATATGTAACTCTTCATTCAAGATTTTTTTTCAAGTAAAGCTTTAGAAATTCTAACTAAATGAATTGTCCAGTGAAATGATTACTGGACAGCAGCAATCCTTGTGGATTCAGGCTCTGCTAACTCTGGTCTGGAAAAGCAGCCTAACCTCTGTGGACTAATTAAACTGCTCAGAATCTTAAAAGATGACCACATGTTAAGACAAATGGTTTTAGTGAGATACGATAGATACCACCTAGTGATTCTCTAGGTAGTATTGAGGGGATTTCCATATTTTCTTCAGAGTATTTCAAGTATACATATATATATATTTGTAAACATATATATATATACTTGTATACATATATATATATTGTATACTTGAAATATATATGTATACAAGAATCTTGAATAAACATGGTATTGAAAATGAGAGCAAAATCAGCTGTTCTGTTAGTGTTACACAAACTCCTCTGAGATCGTTGGCCTCTACTGAATCATTCTTTGCTTTTACTTTAGTGCTGTATTCGTACATGTTCCTTTATAAAAAGACCTCATGTTTAAGGATATGTGTGAGAACAGTTTTGGTACTTTGAATGAAGGATCATTATTTATGTTCTATTATGCAGAAAAAATGTGGCTAAATACTTGTATATCTTCAAAACCAATGAATTTGCTCAAACAGGAAAACTTAACTGTGTGTAAGTCAAATTCAGTGTGTCCAAATAAAGGTCTTTTATTCACCTCTCATCTGTGATTTGCAATAAGGAAAAAAATATACCATTTGGCCAAGTGAGCTGTTTAACTCTGGTTCAACATAAGCCACTATTTTCAATAATTGTAGCACATGTTACTT
The DNA here is from genome assembly GCA_025448015.1 of Bolborhynchus lineola. Classification (NCBI taxonomy): domain Eukaryota; kingdom Metazoa; phylum Chordata; class Aves; order Psittaciformes; family Psittacidae; genus Bolborhynchus; species Bolborhynchus lineola. The sequence continues at coordinate 4,901 of JAOEHX010023742.1, read as the reverse complement.
AAATGTTTGCTGCAGCCTGAAGAATAAAAACTAAGCCATTGAAAAGCTATTGATAAAAAACCACAAGCCATAGTACCTCAAATAAACTTGGGTTTTGCTGTTTTCCTACAGGAAAGAACAATTTAAATAATAAAGAAATTATGCTTTTAGATTCCAGAATGAAGGAGATGCTACTTATCAAAATACTGAGTCAATCACTGATAACTGAATCAGGAAAAAAATGGGGTTTGAAGTCAGCAGTTCTAGTCCAGAGCAAGCTAGATATTGTAAAGTATATAGAAGCAACTTGATAATGGAAGTAAATTGTCTCAAACTACTCTGCCAGGCTAAACACTCACCCTTACTGGCAAACTAATTATGGTACTTACCACTTATATAACACTATGAATTGCAGGGTTGTTTTTCATTCTTGCTGTCAAGTTCTATACTTTTTTCTGTTAAGAATGAATGGATGGATGATACTAAAATCTATAAAACACATTAGTTCTGGGTGACAGCATTTCGGGGTTTATTTTCTTCTTCTTTTCTTTTAACTTTACTCTTCTGAAGGCAGTAGTGACCGTGTGAGATGGATCTCTTGGTGAAGGGAGAAGACTCGTCCTTCTGTGGTGAGGAGCCGAGCAGAATGAAGAAACCTTGAGATGTGGCAAGGAGGAAATTCACAGCATGGAGCTAAGAACTCACAATTAAAACAGAGGGACTGACAGATGGCAGCCTAAAGGAGGAAGCAGTCAGCCTCAGAGCTGGCCTCATGAACTGTCTTGATGGACAGCAGGGATTACAGCACAGGTCAGTACAGTTCCAAAAGTAACATGGGTATGTAAAACCAGTCCTGGAAGGAAGGATCTGCCTTCAAGGACCCAATGGGCAGGGGAAGCAGGTATACACCTTCTCTATTTTTATTCTGGCAAGCTTTCTGATTTCAAGTTTTCTATTTTTTCCTTGATTTTTCTAGGCTTTCTTTTCTTTCCTTTTTTTTTTTTCTTTTTTAACCTGGCTTTTGTTTGGCCTTTTTTTTTTTTTGTTTGGTTGTCTTTTTTTTTTTTTTTTTTTTTTTTTTTTTTTTAATTAAAAA
>JAOEHX010023740.1:0-14770 GCA_025448015.1 Bolborhynchus lineola | reverse complement strand
AGACCATTGAGTGTGTTTCCAGAAATGCAGTTTGAAAGGAAAGTGATGTACCAATGTAACATAATCTGTATTTCCCTGTATAAAATGGAAATGCTAAGTAATTTAAGAATGGAGTATAAAGTTTAACTGTCTTAGCCCGCAGTTAGTTGTAGCAACAGAATCCATTTATGGTACATTGGCAGTATTAGAGTACTAGAAAACAAATCAGGAGAATAACTAGGATGACCTTTTTTGTCTTGATTGTCTTACTTGTTGATGAAAAATCTCAAAATTGTTATATTAAATCTGGTCTTATATTTATCTTTCTAATTTAACTGAAATTACACTAAATAATGAGACTGTAACTATTTTTAAACTGCTTTTGTAGATTTTTGTTGGTTTATTTGTAGTCTTTTAATTCGCTGTTTATTCTACCATGGCAGCATGTTTGTCTTGTTGATGTATCCCTGGAAGATAACAGGCACTTTCACTTCAAACACGTCATACCATGTTTTGAACTTAATCAAGAAACATCTCAGAATGAGCAGTACTTAAGTGCAAATCATCCAGGACAGATTTGGCTCTCAGATTCAGTGAAATACATTGTGCAATAGCGAAGTTGTATGTCTTCCTTCATTTTACATATGTACCACTGAATACTGTAGAAATACACTGCTAGTGAATGATTTATTGAATAGTATAGTAATTGGAACAGTTTTCTTCAGTTCCAGAATTGTTATTATATAAATATATATATAATGTAAATATTAATACAAAGAGTTGTGTAAAATACTTAAAATGCACTTTGTCTCTACAGATAGAGAATGGTGTATTAAGTGAAAAGAGAGAAGGGGACTACATGTAGTTAAGACATATGTACATATAAAGTAGACACTTATGCTTGAGTGAATTAAATGGAGTATAGATAATTTTTTTAATGCAAGACTCCATTAACAATAGAACTCCATTCACTCATAAAGGAGGATATTTACATGAAGTATATGTGACACCATTTAATTATATAGGCTTCACTGTAGCGAAGAGTTACTTTGCTCTTGCCTATTTTAATGGTACTTTACAAAAGAAAATAGTAGTTTGAAATTAATTGTTAATCAGCTTACATATTGTAAGTATTTTCATGAGAAAAACAGTTATAGAATTTATGATATCTAAACATTAGTAGTAAAAGCTTAAGAAGAAAATAGTTAAAATGAAGGGCTCTTGAGAATACCAAAGTGCTGAAATCTGCAATGAGAAGCTAAGCAGTGCATTAAATTAGTAACTCAAATAGTATATTCCAAAATCATTATATAGTTAAATGATGTTAATATTGAACAATGGCTTTTTCGGAGGAAATATCAATAAAGAGCTCTTCCGTAAAAGAATATTAAAGGAAGTCTCTGAGCATCACAAACTGTAATCAAAGTCCTTTACAGTGTATGGCAGTGCAGAGATAAGTCATCAGTGTCTGAGACAGTTAAACCTATGGTATTACACAAATTATATTCATCCTTATAACTAAAGACTGTGTCTTCATAAGTCTCTACAAGACTTCTACATATTAACATTTTTAAGTGTTCTCACTATATAAAGCCTTCATTCTGAATTTAAGCCTTAATCTTCAAATCAAGCTGCTGGATAGTGCCATCTTAAAATGTCCTTTCAGCTTCTTCTGTGGGCTCATATATCATTTTATGAAGCAAATGTCTGAAGTTTCAAACACCTTCTGAGAACCAGTTTTCTCATTACTTAAAAAGGTAAAATTAGGATTCTTTAAAACCGCAGTATCCAGAAATCCCTGCTGGGTTGTGTGGAGTGCTTCAGCTGAGATAATACAATAGTCTGCTGCTCACAGGAGATACTTGCCAGTGTTTGACCTAGAACCAGTCAATTAAGTATAATTTTAAGCATATCTGTGTTTCAGAATAAAATACTAGGGCCTAAAATATGCATATATGTTGCAGGTTTAACAGAAAAGACATTTATTTTTATGATATGTGTGGTATTCTGAGAATTGAGTGCTGTTGTGCTGACACAGCTACTTGTTTTACAATTCCAATTCAAAATGCAGCTCAGATTCAGTCAAGACAATTTAGTCGTTGCTTCCACTTTTGCAATATATTCGCATGATTACAATCATGCAGGCACCCAGCTGTTTGTGTCCCTCTCTCTCTGACATGTTTTTATAAATGATCTCTTTTGTAAGAAATTAAGTAGGTCAGCCAAATTCCAGCATGCTGTGAATCAAGTGGCCCAGATTTATTTCAGTGCAAGCCATTAACGTTCAGATTTTCCTTTACTGAGTCATGCATGATCAGCAATGGAAGGACATACAGAAACTCCCTGAACTTGGACAATCAAGGTGAAGGTCAGGGCACTCACAGTCCATTTCTCTTCTGCTTTTTGTGCTTTCTCAAAAAGGACAAAGACCCAATGTACCAAAGCCATATCACCATTACTCCTGCCAATCACAAAGTTTTTAATATAGAGAAATTCCTGGATTTTTACTGACTACCTAATGGAAGAGGTCCTTGAGGGAGTTAGTTAAATTTTTAGATGTATTCAGTAGAGTTTGTTATGATATCTACAATGTAGGAAGCATGTTAAGTTTTTAGAGTAGATGTCTCAAAAATCCAGTATCTCATAGAACCCCAGGGTATCTATCTCTTCTGCTTCTGCTTGTTTTCCTCAAAGGGTTATGTGCACAGTGCCCTTTTACTTAGATTGTAAACTTCCAAGGACAGAAGCAGTCTTTTTCTTCATGTCTATGTACGTATGCATGCGTATATGTGCATATTTCCTAGCACTGGAGAGTCCTGGACTATGTTCGACATTAAAGCAAAATACGGATGGTAAATAATAATGATGTGTGTTCTTACCTGAGGTTATATATTGTTGCTGCTCCTCTATGTACTTTCTTTCCAAATTAGTGAAGCCAGTTGACATTTGGTGGCTGGGTTCCTAATTAGTCCCTGAGCACATATCAGTTTTCTGTCAAAGGCTTTAAATCTTTCGTTAGCTATCCTTTATAGAAATAAAATCAGTGCACTTAAGAGTATTTTTTCACATACCCTTTCTGTGTCCATTACAGATGGACAGTATATATCCTCCCACTTGTTCTTCCTCTTTCTACCTTTTGGGCATTTTACCTGTGTAACACTTAACAAATATGTTACTTGCTGTCATGTTCTTCCTGTCTTAGTTTTAGAAAGGAGTCTGCAAAATACATGTATTCATTTCTGGTACCTTGGTTGGAGCCAATTCAGAATCCTAAAATTTCTACCTTTTTGTCTTTCTAGTTTGACCTTTTTCTAATGCTGTAATAAAGGGATGGAGCCCCAAACCAGGAAGGTAGCTGAATGATCTATTCTGTGTAGGGTTATCAAAGTTGGCCATTGCTTCTCAAAGAGTTTTAACATCATTGTGTATAATGACTCCCTAGCTTGGAGATATTCAGAACACATCTGGGCACGGTCCTGCGCAGCTGGCTTTAAAGGACCCTGCGTGAGCAAAAGGTTGGACAAAACGACATCCGCAGGTCCCTTCCAACCCTCTACCATTTTCTGTTTCTGTGAACTTTCAGCTGCATGTCTCATCTATCTTATTCATATCCTATTCTCTGCTTCTGTGAGGGTAGATATTGCCTCAAAAGGTCCCTGCCTGATTCTGTTCATGAAAGTATCCCTTCTTACTATATAATGTCTCAATGTATCCTCCTCCAGATCAATTCTAAGTTACTGGGTCTCAATTAATATATAAATTTAGAGTCAGATAATGTATATGCAGCGTATGTTAACCTGTCTTTTCTTTTGCTCTCTCCCAAAATCCTTAGTTCAAATCTAGTCATGCATTTTCATGCCAGTTCCTTCAAAATTCAGTTGGATTCTTTGAAAATCTAGGGCTTTTTGAGAGAGAGAATGAGAGTCAACGATAGGGTTGTTTATTGTTTGAACATGGCCTCCAACTATAATGGAGAACTCCGGAGATGTACTGTCTTTTAGATTTTGAATGTACAAGGATCATACTACAAACACTGCAAAATGGCTGTTTCAGTATAGCTTTGCATGCTCATTGGTCTGCATAATGAATAAATTTTGTCACATATTACCTCACAGTTGGGCTGATGATCAGTAATATTGCTTTGAGTGTTTTCATTTTAATACAGCATTAGAGACTAACTGGGAAATACTGCTAGACATAAATTGTCTTTCTTCTTCTACTCAAAGCCATATGAGGGACTAAGACTTCAGGACCTGCGAAGGCTTAAGGATATGCTGATTGTGGAATCCGCTGACATGCTCCAAGCCCCACTCTTTACTGCAGAAGCTTTACTTCGGGCACATGGTAAACCGAAATCTTTAAAGCTAAAGAAATTGTTTTCTGTGAAGTCAAAATTGCAGTTGTATGTGTACTTTATATTTTCAAGTAAGCAACAAGCAATCGTTAATCAAATACCAGGAAGCACTCACACAGTACTTCAGAAAGAAGTACAGCTACTGTCTGTCAAAAAAAAACGTAAAGGCAGACAGGGGAGCTGATAGGAAAGCGATTCAAACTAGGAGTTATAATGGAAGACATTTTAACTTAAGCAGTGTGGAGAAACAGAACTTTCCTATTTCACACTGTACTTCAGAAAGAAGTACAGCTGCAGTATGTCAGAAGGCACTGAGGCAGACAGGAAAGCTTATAGGAAAGTAATTCAAACTGGGAATTATAATGGAAGGCATTTTAACTTAAAGCAGTGTGAAGAAAGAGTTTTCATATTTTGGAGAGAGACAGAAGTAGATGTTCAATGGTTTTATATGTCAAAATCAATTCATTGTACCTATTTTTGTGAGACAATTTATTTTCTGCCTCTATATATTTATATATTTATTTATATAACCAGATCCATTTTTATTTTATAATTTATTTATTTGTTGCAATAAAAGCAGTCTGACCATTGTAATAAATAGTTGCAAATTGTCTTGGGGCTTAAAGTATACAGGTGTATATCCTTTGAAGGATTTTTGTAGTTACTCTTTCTAATACAGGGTATACTTTTCCATGTGTTTGTCTGTAAGTAGTTTAATTTCACTGTAATCAGTCTGTGCTCTTGTCACGTAATTTAAATTGGGGTTGTCAGAATGGAGATATACTGAATTCAATGTTTTCACTCCAGACAAAAGTATCTCTGAAACCCAGTGGATGCTTTTTAGGCTTTGAGTCAGTGATTCAAAGTTTACGCTTACTGAAGCATCTACATTGTTACTGTATGCCGCAGGTTTGCGTGCTCATCACTGTATTGCTGAGTTAAGCTTTCGTACACTATTATTTTTGTGCTCTCCTTGTTAAAATAAAAGGGAGAGGGAAAAGTGAAGTAGGAAAACATTATTTTATGGCCACAACATTTGGCACACTTTCACAAGGATATATTGTACCTGAAACTTACCTCTTTTTACATTACTTTTAATAGTTGGTATTTGTGTTTCTTCTAACATTGAATTAAGTCAATATGAACTTCTACCAGTCTGATGATATTTAAGGCACAGACTTTGCATATTTTTTTTTTAACACTATTTGTTTATTTTTATAATGTATTTATAATGTGTGCCGTATTTGAATGCTATTTTTAATTCTCAAAATACTCTCATTAAGGCTAAATATTACTAAGCATTTGACTAAGCGGGTAGGCAGATTGTGTAACCTGTGCAGATACTTTGAAGAGGAAAATGATGGCAGTGCTGTTCAAACTTGCAGCACAGTCTGTAGTTAAGTCCAAAAGCAGCAAGGTTGATGGAAACTGTGGAGAAATGTCTTCCAGCATCTAGCATGCAGGGATTGAAAGTTGAGAAGAAACCAGTCTGTGTTGGAAAGGTCATTCTACTGATGTTGACCTAGTGATGTAGCGGTAACTTAATGCAATTGGCCAGTATGGAGACAGAAATACAGACAACTTGCAAGTCATGAGAAAGTCCACTATTTTGCCTGTAGCTGTAGTCATACACTGGAAATTATTCAAAGAGAATTTATTTTTTTTGAAATGAAGACATAGAATTGGTTCAGTCTAGTAAAGGGAATAATAGAGCTATTTAGGAAGGCTTAGGTAGTTGGGAAACATAAAATGCCAAATCATAATGTTTTTTGCATTAAATCTTGAAATTCATAAATGTGAAATCTTATCTTAATGTATGAAGAACATGTTTTAAATTCTTGGAAAGATCATTTTTCTTTACTACTTTTAATAGTTAACAGACATGCAATATTTACTTTTGTACATCTATAACAATGTACTGAGACAGGCTGTAAGAGTTGAGTTTTCCTCTTTTTTTGTTTTTTACTTAGGAGACACAAGTGTGCAGAGTTACAGCCAAGGTTAAAAAATGTTGTTATGGCAGTCAAATGCTGATAAAAAATATAATTTTGAAGTTTAAATATGTTAAAGGTCTGTATCTTTAAACAAATTCAATTAAACTAACCCACGATATGTTTTAGCTTAAGTAAGCGCCTGATCACTTAATCATCTCCAGGTCAAAGACATTTTTTCATATTTGGAGGGAGTAGATTTTAGTGTGATAGCAACCATTATTTGGCAGAGGCAATGTATTTACTAAGTTCAGTGATTAGAATATGTTTGGTGTGGGGTTGTTTTCCCAGCATTAATACAGCACTGGAATACAATATATCTTTTTCTTACAAAATCTAAAATTCAACAAAAGTAAGACAGATCATTTGGTTAATAACATTGAGTTTCCCATGGAAGTACCTAACATTAAAAAACTCCAGTTGGAAAAAATTGGCGAATTTCTCTTTTCTTCTGAAATTCTAGTTCACCATAGTGTTGATAGTCTTAGATTCAAATGCATGTAGGAATTTGATAGATTTGCATTTAAATGAAAACTTTTAAGTATTTTTAATAGAAAAAATCACTATTCTTAAGATAGCTTTAGTATTACTATTAAGAATCGGAAACAAAACATTTCAAACAATAAGAAAATTTTTATTTTATTCTAAGATCTGCATAATAAAATCTGTTTCAGTAGTTCTTTTTGTATATAAGTAAGCAATGTTAAGTATGAATTAAAAAAATCATTCACTAACAGTTACTGAATTAAAATGGAGTAAGAATGTAAGAATATATGAAATATTGAGTGGAGGGTTCCCCCTCCAAAATACATCACTCGTGCTGTAAACACTTGTAACTCATTAGGTAGCAACTCGTTTTGTAATCCAGTTGTATCTTCTTCATTTGCTTATAGCACTTGACTTCATCTTAACGAAACACAAGTGAATCTGTGTTGAACAATTACTTTTTCCATAGAAAGAGAAAATATTGACAATTCTGTGGTACAAGGGCTGCTATACTTTGATCTGTGTTTGCAGGTCACTGCAATTCTAGTTTCTGATTGAGTCTCCCAGCTGCTATAATTGCTGTAAATAAGTTATAAAAATAATTCTACTTAAGACTGATATTAGACGGAAAGGAGATGCTTGCAATGCATTTAGTTACATAAATACTTTGCATTATGTATTATCTTGGAATGTGTTGTGTAAAATTTAATGCCTAAAGTTCCATTCGCTTATACCTTACCATAGTTATTTTTTTCTACTTTTTTTAGCTTAATGTTTATATATACTATAGGGGATGCAGTTAAAAAATATATTGCAAACACTGCCAGATGCATAATGTCCTGTATCCGTGTCTTTATTGAAGACTGGGACAGGGAGAAGTTACTTGAAGCATGGATGTCTAATCCAGAGAACTGCTGCCAGCGTTCAGGAGTTCAGATGCCAACTCCCCCTCCAAGTGGATATAATGCCTGGGATACGCTCCCTTCTCCACGAACTCCGCGCACTACTCGCTCTTCTGTAACTTCTCCTGATGAAATCACCCCCTCACCAGGAGACATTGAGACAGCTGTGGTAAGATTATAAATAGATCTGAAACTAGTTGGACAGAAGAACTTATTTCTAATCGTAGCCCACCTGTGCAGACAGGAGGGCTGCATTGTCATCTCATTCTGAAAATATGTTTGTAAAGCTGTAAGATGTGCTTCTCTTTCCAGAAGTGGTGAACAGAGAAGTTGATACCTTACACATTCTATATAATAACACAATTGAGCATCTGGCTACTAAGAAGCACTCTGTTTTCACAGTGGCTGTCACTTGCAAAGTAGGGTTTTGGCCAGCCACAGTCACATCAAATGCATTTGGTTCTTTTGAGCTTCTCATCTCATACTTACCAAGATGTTCACTCTTATTGTATCCATTTCCCTGAATGCACTCAGTACTGTGAACCCTGCCTTTTGAAATTTTTTTCTTTAGAAAACAAAATTCTCTTTGTCTGCATTTTGAAATGTCAGCCCACTAGTGTACTGAAGGCTTATAATTACTTTTACTATGTGTGGGCTGCTTCAAGCGGTTTACAAGGCTATTGCAAATTTGAAATATGAAAGCGCCTTTCATTAAAATCACTGTGTTTTTTTTGGAAGACACAGTTCTCCTTTTTAATAATCTGCAGCTGCAGCATTATAAAACTTTTGCTCCATGACCTAAGCATTTTTCTAGAATATTATACACAGTTTTACAAATGGATCATCCCTAAATCTCACATTAAAATTATGATTTTGCATTCCTGCATGAAATCTTTCATTTCTTTAATTATAAAATGCTGGAAAAGAAGCTATATGTCATATATTTCTTTACATTAGCAGGTAAGTATTGTCCAGGAATATTTCTTAATTAAAATACATAATGAAAGATTACGTGTCTTCAGTTCTATGTTGTATGTTTTGGTTTTCATTGGTGGTCCATGAGCCAGGAATGCAGGTTTGGATAATGATGAACATTCTAGATCTGGCATGTCTAAATCAGAATACAGAGTTGCACATTTAGGATTGCTGTTAGTTTAAAAATCTTATAAAGAACTATACAAATAATATTTTCAAAATGTTGTGTGTAAATTAATCCATATTTTTCTGAAGTCTCTCTTCAGAAAAATGAAAACTAAAAGGAATAGATAAAATACAACCACCGGCTATAAAACTTCCTTTCAAATTTTGCATTTACATCCTATCTTATAATTGAAACTTTTCCAGGCAACGTTCTGTACTTGCTATTTTGAACTCGGAGCTCCATGAAATTCCTTATTTAAAAATTACATTTTAAACAAAATTGCAAACTCATGTCAATTGAATAATAACGTTACGTATTGTCAACTTCTAGAATATTCAATTTTGGCAAGACAATAAGCTGAAATAACTGAACCACCAATAAATGCCTTCATCAAGTTTCACAGTTTAAAGGCCAGCTTCTTTTGTTAGGTTTTGTTTTGGCTTTAACACAAGTGGTTTTAAACAGTGGTGTATCATAGGGTAATTTTTTGAAAATCTTGTGTCTGTTCAATATCTAATGTATTGAAAGTTGAAGTACATTTATGTGGAATCTTTGTTCTAAGGGAAAGAAAAATCTGTTTATACTACTTGAAGTATATGATATATATACCTATATATAGGCATTTTCACACCTAACCCCAAGCAATGAGTAGTTTGATCCCTGTGCTTTAAATGTTTTCAGAGTAAGAATCTCAGTATTCCATTAAATATTCAATGTTCTGTAGTAAACCAGTTGTGTAAAATTCAGCAGTCATGTCTTCTGTTGGAATATTTGTAACTTAACTTATTCTTTATTTTGATTGAAAGTCTCAAAAGTATTTTAAAAGAGAATAGTATTTATGTAGATTATTACTTAAAATATTTGCTGCTGTTGCACAACCAAATTTCTTTACCTTCATTTGGACCTGATTGTGTGAGATGCTAAGCATTTGCTGTAGCCTCTTTAATCTCCAAACTCAGTTTCTGGCTGCCCGAGAAGCTGATGAAAAATCCAGGTCACTTTTGTTCCTAGTACTCTGTCTCCAAAAGCCCAGTGCTCTGCAAGGTGAGACATTTACTGAGCTGGAGAACATGATGGGAAGCACCTCAAAATGTGCTTTTTGATAAGGGAGGTATAGAAACCAAGATACCTCATCTTTCCCAGTTTTGTAGCTTAAGTAACTTTTTTTCTAATTACAGTCAGATTTTTTCTCCTACTGAGTACTTCTTTAAATTTTTGCTGATATTTTCCGTGGTAACGTGTCCTGCTAACAGTGTGAAAGTCTTTAAGGTATTTCTTAACCAGAAGTATTTTTTTCATCTACAGTGTGACATTTGTATGTGTAATATATCTGTGTTTGAAGACCCAGTGGATATGCCTTGTGGACATGACTTCTGCAGAGCATGCTGGGAGGCGTGAGTTTATGTACTTTTCTATCTTTTGAGAAACTTTCATACTTGCCATTTTGAAGAGGAAAAGTCAGAGATGATAAACAGCTAATGTTGAAGTACTGCTTGGGTTTCAAAGAGGTGCTGGTTTGACCCTATCAGATACTGAAGTTGTCACTGAAAGTGTCTGTCAACTGTACCACTATATTATTGTCTTGTTACAGTGTCATATCAGCACAGTTAGCCAAATTTATATGAACCCATTCCTCCTGTGTTAAGGAAGAGCTCTTTCTCTTCCATATGAGCTTTTAGAAGGCAATTCTTTTCAAGTGGCAAGAAAAATAATAGTCATGATTCTGTCTTGCAAATTGTTATGCAGCAATGTAAAGTTACCAAGAGAACACTGGCCTGACACGGTGATTCTAATTTGGGCGCTGGACTATGCATACTGTGATTTATGCATGCGCTCAGAGCTACAGTTCAATGACAAGCAATTGTTTGCAGTGTCATATCTAGGGTGGGATTCATCTTTCTGAGCCCCAAGTGGCAGTCATTTCTTACTTACTCAGAGCATAGCCGGGACTGAGTTATTACATTCTAAGACGTAAATCTAAGATGGGATGAATTGATCTCTCTACCTTCACTATTAAAGGATTCCAGGTGGCTAACTTAGAATAGCTGTCTGTCTGGCATATAGGTGATTAAAGTTTGATGAGTACCATCGTTGATATCAGTGGTAAGTTACAGCTTTTAAACTAAGCAGCCTTGTGCATGGTTAGTTAAGTCCAGCTTCCTGCAGATATCTGAGCTCATTCTGTCTTGCATTCTGGTGCTTAGGGACTGTAAAGGTCTCCATTTAGAAATTTGTTTCCAAGAGCAGACCTATTTTGAATATCACAGTTGTAAAAATTAATTGCCTATCAAATTAATTATTTCCTAGATTAATTACATTTACATATTCCATTTCTAATTTAAGTTAGAAGTGATGCTGAGTTTAATTAAATGTTGCAGAGCTGTCTCTGTTAAATGGCAAGAGTGGAAGCCACAAACACATAGAGCTAAGCATAGCTGATGGTGCCCACTTTTGGACCATGACAGTATTCTTTTATTTTCTTTCTAATTACACTGTTCATCAAATCTGTAGCCCTTTTTAGCAGAAAGGGACAATTCCTATTCTTTGTTTAAAAAATGATTAATGTGAATATCTATGAATCTAGCATAAAGTGTTTATCATCTTTTAATTTTTACTTTTTATTCACAAATGCTGACTGACAAAATTCTGGCAGATTTTTGAATCTGAAAATTCAGGAAGGTGAAGCTCACAACATTTTTTGCCCAGCATATGATTGTTTCCAGCTTGTTCCTGTAGACATCATAGAAAGTGTGGTTTCCAAGGAGATGGACAGAAGGTACCTTCAATTTGACATTAAGGTAAATTATCAAACTGTTCTTGTACTCCTGAACTCTATTTCATTTTATAAAGAACAACTTCAAGCTTCTGTGCTAAATGCTGGAATGTATCTGTAAGTTTACAAGTAGAATTCATAAATTGATATGTATGCTGAATTACAGGCTGACTTATATGCCATAATGCCAATGTTTGTAAAACCACTGAGAAAAAGGAAAGAATAATATATTTATTCCCTAAGCACAAATGCAGTACTTTCATAATGTGTATCCTAATGCAGTATTAATAAAATGATTTGATCAAACTAATGTGCTTAACAGGTCATATGAAGCTTTTCATCAACCAGCCACTTTTGTGTTGGCAATCTAAAATTTTTGAGAGCTTTTGGATTATTTGTATTACCAAGAGACTGTTTATGTGCAGAAATAGCGCCTGTTTACATTTTTTAAATTTATTAGTACAAGTGAAGTAATCTTTTTCCATCCAGTGCTTGATATAATAGCTATATATAGGAAGGGAAGTAGGAAAACCTTGATTTGATTTTCCAGTATGATTTTTTTAGCGTGTTTGTTTCTATCATTGCAACTTGTTTTTAAAAGCAATCTTTTAATTCACCTTTCTTCATTTGTTCTAGTGTAGTAATGAACTAGTCCAGATAGTGTGCTTCTTTACAATGGTGGCAAGGCATAAGAAAGTAGAGAAATATTTTTTCATTTATGATACATGATTTCTCGGTGTGAGAGGTCTCTTTAATACATAGTAGCAGACTCTTTCCATCAGTAAGATGCAAATTAAATCACCAGATCCAATTAATCTTTTCCATCTTCATGGCTGGTGATCAGCATAGGTTTGAAGCAAAGTAGTGGAAGTTCCTTTTTCTCCTCATTTATTAGATGTAAGTTCTACAAAAGAACACCTACTATCTTAACCAAAACAGATTGGAAGTAAATTCCTGAATTAGTCCAGTTTTGCTTTCAAGTTTCTTGCAGATGGGATATATTGTGGGATTTTTGTTCTAAGCAGTAAGATTTTAATTCTCTTCAACTACAAGATTCAGTTTTGTTAATGAGGATATTGATAGTGCATATGTAGTAGAAGTTTACAATAAGCCATATCACAAAGGAGTTGACTTGCACACATGGAATATTTTGTTTGGGATGTAAGTCATTTGCATCTTAGCACAAGTTGGGAGTACTGTTGTTATTTCAAACAAGCAGAACATTTTTAAGGTGGAGATTAAATTATTGTCTTTGTATAATTATTTTTAAAAGCTTATCAAAGTAGCTCTAAGATTGTCCTTAGGCTTCTTGGCTTTGTTCCTTCAAAGGAAGATTATGAATACAGATTGGTTTGTATCAATGATGAAATCTGATTTTATGTAGTAAAATATTTTCCTTTTTTCCTTTTTTGATCCCAGGCCTTTGTTGAAAATAATCCTGCTATTAAATGGTGTCCTATACCGGGCTGTGAAAGAGCAGTAAGGCTAACAAGACAAGGATCGAATTCAACAGGATCAGATACACTTAGCTTCCCTATGCTAAAAGCCCCTGCTGTAGATTGTGGGAAAGGACATCTTTTCTGCTGGTTGGTACTAGAAACCTACCTACATCTACATAAACAAACATTTGTTGCTATTCCAGGGATTAATTTGAAAGTCCCATTTATCATCAAGCATACAACAAAAATTTGTATGGATGGTATATGACTACTATCCTGTATCCATGCACTAAATCGCCTCATGTGCACAAATAGCTTATTATTTCGGGGCACAACAAAGATTTATCATACTGTCTTACGCATTATTGCCTCTGTTAGATGTGAAACAGTAGTATGGAGTGTTGTGATGTTCTGAGGGGCAGAGGAGAGGTAGGATATTGGTGGAGGGATTTCTGTGTCTGCTCTGGATTGCTGTAGTATAATAGAAGCACTGCATATTATGTATTGCAGTACAGAAAAATGACCATTTTTTAGCTCTTTCAGAATTTTTTGTAGAATCAGGTCAAAGAAGCTGGAGTTTAAATAGTACTATGAAGGACCTTTTGCTTTATAGTTAGCTGTTCTCTTTGCAGGATCACTCCAATCATTGGTTTGCTCTAGGACCAGCACATTTTCTTTATGTTATCTTGTTGAATCTTAAGGTGAATACAGGCTCAAGGAGGAAAAAACTTTAAGATATTAAAAACCCATCCCTTAGATTACTTATCTTCAGCACTTTCAAGAAAAGGACAACAGCAGCACCAACAAAAGCAAAACAGTGGTTGGGTAGTTTTCTGTAGTGCAGAGCAAAGCCCTGTCTTAATTCCTTGAGTTCCTGCAGTACTATAAATCAGAAAGTTTTGCTGAGGATAGCCATATTGTTCTTAAAGTACAAAAAACCCATGCATGAATGAGTTCCTCTGGAGAAAACAAAGTGTATTCTCAGTTCAGAGGGTTTTAATCATTGCTATATTTGTAAAAGGAGCTTGTTTTATGTCTTTAAAGTTCAGTCAACAGATCACACAGTTCAATACTTACATAAGTTCTGCAAGTTTTACCAAGGTAATCCAGAGCTTAGTCATTGTAATAGCAATTGATACTGCATTCTGTAAGAGATCCTCCAGAATTTATGTGTTAGAGTCTCACTCTACACGAGGCATCTCTTCAGGTGCACTTGGGAAGCCAATTATAGGTTGCAACAATGTTTTCCTGGTTTGATTCAAAACACATTATATGGTATAAATATTACCATGAGCAGAAAGAAAATCCAGAACTGCATTCTTTTTAGATGATGTTTTTCACCCTTACATGAATTTAACTTGTTGAAACTTGGTATGTTTTATTAAATATATACTGCACCTTCAGATAGATCACCCTGCTGAATTATGTAGAATCATACAGTAGTTAAGGTTCAAAAGGACATTAAGACCATCTAGTTCCAACCCCGCTGCTGTGGGCAGGGACACCTCACACTAAACCATGTCACCCAAGGCTCTGTCCACCCTGGCCTTGAACACTGCCAGCGATGGAGCATTCACAACTTCCCTGGGCAGCCTGTTCCACTGCCTCACCATCCTTACATTAAAGAGTTTCTTCCTCATATCCAATCTAAACTTCCCCTGTTTAAGTTTGAACCCATTACTCCTTGTCCTATCACTACAGTCCC